>CAAE01011539.1:0-37075 GCA_000180735.1 Tetraodon nigroviridis | reverse complement strand
CATGTTTCGTAAATACTCTGCAATTTATCACATGTGACATCTTAATTACACCAGTAAACAGACCATACTGGCGTTTCCACTGCAGTGTGTACGTGACAGATGTGTCAGATCAAAAGTTCTGGGACACACAATGTCACAGTTTAGCTGAACAAAACCTTAAGGCCTTAGTCAGAAAACAAAACCATTTAGGGTAATATTACAGTAACAGAAATGAACGTTTGGCTAGTTCTCGTAAAATGGCCTCAATTGTCAGCATTAGCTCATTGTTTTGAAGGCTCTGGTCTAAGGTTTAACAGGCACGGGTCGCCTATGAGTGAGGACACAGTTTTGAGGCCAGAGCAGCTGAGAGTGGGCAGAGCCTCAATAAAGAGCCACACAGTTTTTTTTGTCCCTTCTACCGTGTAGAAGGGACAACCGTGGTTTTGTGTAAATAGGCACTTTGGATGATGTCATGTCTCCCTAACTGCAAACAGGCATTGTTTCATGGTATCTATAGATCGGGTTAGTCATAAGAATCGCCAGTTTGGTTGGGTTTAACATTTGGGTTAAGGTTGGTGCGGTCCAGTGGGATTGACCCAACCTTAAAAAGGAATTCTCACACTGTCTCGTCAGTGATATCACCAATTCATGTCTTTCTAGTTTTAGGCGTTTAAATATTTTTTATTAATTATTATCTTATTATTATAAGACTATTTTGGATTTCAGTTAAAAAAAAAAAAAAAAGATTGCCTGTTTAATACAGACTTCTTTCTTTCTTTTAACAACTACTCGTGAGTATTTTTGAGATATTTTCGAGGCAAACTACCCACACTTGAAGACACTTAAGAGGGTGACAGTTATAATATGGACCAATACTTTTATTAGATCAATTAAAACATTTAGGTAAAAAAAAAAAAAGATAAATAAATAATTGTCCCTAAGCTCTTGTTACACACTTTTTTTTTTTTTTTTTAAGGGGGAGAAAACTGCCCTCAAGGGGGTCTACAGCAACCAGAGCCTGACCTGAAAACCCTCAGATGTCCCACAGATGGCACAACCACTTCCCCTAAACTTGAGCTGAAACCAGAAAAGTCCCACCGGATAGACTGAACAATGAATTTGCATAGCTCGAAACCTAAAGCTCGGATTCTAGTACCGCAGTGAGTCTTCTGTGTATTTGCCTTTTAGGTGACTTCTTTCTAAATGATGTGTTATGTTCATAATGACACAGAGTCTCACTGTGTGGGTGCAGCTGTGTTCCGTATGAATTCTGCTGAGTCATAACAAAAAAGTCCATTCAAACTACCCAGTCTTGCACCATCAATTAAGCAATGCAACAATGTTATTAAAAAACAGGACAGAACAACCCCAGGCAAACCAGATTTGTCCTGGTGGGGCCGCTCAGGTTAAAGTTATCAGGTGATAAGATTGTTTGTTTTCAGTCCGCATCTCTGGCTGCATAGCAACACATAAGGATGCAACAACAAGTCAGCATCGATCCAAGACTCGGCCCAAGCTGAGCTCGATTACCAGTCACACCAGTCTGAATACAATAGCAAGAAGCTAGACAAAGCGTTGATTCAGTAGAAAGAAGCTTCCACTCCACATTTCAAATGTGTGCACTTGGAAACACTAAGATCGAAACTGAAGGAATTTCTTTCCACAAATAGTTGGTCTGCTGGCAAAGTCAGACTCAGAAAATCGATCGTGGACCTTTTCAGACCTCTTAATTGCCACTGCAGTCTTCCGATCAGACATTCCAAACCTAGCGGTTAGGTTAGATTATTTTAGGTTAGTTTAAGTTAGCTTAGGTGAGGTTAGGCCATGTCACTCACTTACCCCTAACCTTTGGAACAATTAGCAAAACTATAAGACATATAATTAAAGAAAAACAAATGATGATACACCCTCAAGAACAGGTATAGTGTTCTCTCACTTTTACTCTTTGTTTGTGTGTGTGCGTGTGTGTGTGTGTGTGTGTGTGTGTGTGTGTGTGTGTGTGTGTGTATGCGTTTGTGTACTAACAAAGTAAAAACTTTTTTGGGAAGTGAGGACATTTTCGCCGGTTAAGCCTTGATGGTTTAGCTTAGAGGCTGGGTCAGGGTCAAGGTCAGGGTCATACTATATTGTGTGTGTGTGTGTGTGTGTGTGTGTGTGTGTGTGTGTGTGTGTGTGTGTGTGTGTGTGTGTGTGAACCTTGCTGCAGTACTGAGCGAAACCTAAAATCAACGTATCAGGGACCCCTGAGTCACAGCGACACTCTCTCAGCTCAGGAGAAGGATCGCTGACGAAGGCGTTTCTTTGACACCACAAGAGGCAAGAAGGTTTTAACGGGACTTTTCCTTTGAGGCATTAGTTCTGCGGTTAACAGCAGTAAGTGTTCAACTCATTTAACCGTCACCAAGACACCGAGACCAGCAGTCATATCAAAACATCGTAGAACAATGAAACTAGCACTGGGCTCATGTGGTTGTGGTGTAACAGTTTTCGTCTGGAGTAAAAGAAACATTAAAATGGGTAAAACTGAAATCTTAACGACTTTACTTGCTCATAAAGTGAGTGACCACTGAATTTCAGCCTTACTGGATGTGGCTGTGTGTGAGATCTTCCCCAAAAAAACGAAAATCCACTCCACATATCGGGGAAACCCCACCAGATGTGCAACATGTATCAAATATGTATCAAATGTGTGTGTGTGTGTGTGTGTGTGTGTGCTTTATAACTTGTTGTTGTCATTATAAAGTAACACAACACTAAACTGATTAACCGTTAACAGTGGAGGTCAACTCTGTGGGAGACAATGGATGAAAAACAAAGACCAGTTTCAGGTCCGGAGAAACTAATCACACTTCCACTGCTTTCAACGATGTTAGACTTCCACTACGATCGAATTTGTCTTTATTGTACGACATCGTGATCTCGTTTCTTCTTGCTGCAAAAGTAAACACGGTACCGTCGGCGCCATCTTGTGCCAGGGCTGTTATTTGCAGCCACGCTGCGCTACGGGACCAGTCTACTTTATTACAGAAGAATTGAAACTGCACAGAAGATGTTTCTAGAACAACCAAACTGAAGATCAACAAGCAGAGCAGCATAAAGGGACTTTTTGCATTCCAACCTTTCTTTGGGGGTCAGAGTTTGACCTGAGTTCAGTCTAAAAGACCAGAGGGGGATGAGTGATATTTGATGCCACCCCGGAGCCCACTCAGAGCGTGTTTCTGCTGACCGTGAGTGGCCAGAGAAGTCAGCTCCAGGAAGGTTTCACTTTCATTTTCCAGATCCAATTCACATACTGCAAATAAAAACCTAAAGACACCGAAGGCAACCTAATAAACGGAGGGAGAGAAAGCGTAACCTTTCCCTCTCAGCACACAGGCCTTGATGTTCTTCCGTTCTTCTGTTCCGTTTGTCTCTCTTGGTTTAAGACACATTTACATTTAATACCGGAGAAAACAGACAGTGGGACAATAAAAGAGTGTTTATTAGGAAATGGCTCCTGTGTGCTTCACCGAACCCTGACTTCCCTGGCGTTGCTATGGAAACACGCCATGAGAGGCGGTGCTTCAGCTTCTGTGAGCGGATCGAGTCAGCGGGCCAATCAGATACTGCCAAAAGGACTGAAGGCCAAGCCAGAGAGCCAATGGTGCAACGAGATCTCCATTCACATGTTGCAACTTGAGCCTTCCGTTTGACCAACAGCTTTGAGGGATTTGTCGACAGGTCCGGTCTCTCTGTTTTCAGTTCCGTATCATTTTAATATGCTTTTCGTGCATTTCCAGCCTTTCTAAATCGACGCCACTGTGCTTGAGGTTTAAGCATCCTGACAGGCCAAGGTTTCAGCTCACAGGTCACTAATTCTCTGCAAACAGGAAGTGATATGCGAGAACACCTGTCAATCTCGTTTCCTGGGATACGACAAATGCCAAACAGACTAGATTTTTATTTCTCAGCTATATGTCACAAAATATATAGGTCTGAAAGATTCTTACTCTATTGGGTTGGTATTATTTTTTAAAACATTAATATTTAATTTTGCACAGCAACACAAGCATTTATTAGGCTGTTGCTGTGGAGGAAGGTGTCTTTCGTAGAGGGGGGAGTTAAAAGTAGCTGTGTAGACATGATGTGCAGCTCCAGTTCTGGATGTACAGAGGCCTTTTTGTAGCGTAAGCAAGTCCTGCCAGCAAAACGGAAGAAGCCAAGGCCGTGAAGATAAGACAGGTTTGATTAACCGCTTCCACACAGAGCACGAGAACTGCTAATGAAACGCCTCGTACTTTGGGTAAAATGACAAAAAGCGTTCACGTAATTGGCCTGTGAAGAGAAATGAAGGGGGTCTATCAAACTCAGCGGGCCGGTTTGCCTCTGCTCGGATACAGACGCAACACAAGACGTTAAGTCCACAGAATGAGAGCATCTGCAAAAAAACAAAACAATGCAAACAACTTCTACAGTGCCAACACATGCTGGTCTGTACAACCAGGAATAAACAGCAAACGTAAGCAGAAGGGACTGAAAACCTATATCTGACCCCTAACGACCCTCAAACAATGTCCAGCCACTAATGATGCACTGCTGCACTGCTCTCATCTAATTTAGGTTAGCATGCTTATTAATATTTAAAATAGCACTCACATGGTCGCATTCACATTCTGGATGACCCTCCGTACCCCAAACCAGCCCCACCCCGAGGACTGCAGCACAGGGTGTATGGACGTCTGCGTTTCTCCGCCATAAATATGAAATTAGCTCAATCAGGGCCAAGCTCTCTGTGTGGGACCGTCGCTTCACACGGCTCTAATTGAAACGAACAGTGACCCGGCCTCCCTACCGATCCTCGTCTTAGGCCATTACGGCACAGCCATCTGATCTCCGTGTGTGTGTGTGTGTGTGTGTGTGTGTGTGTGTTTGTGTGTGTGTGTGTTTCCTTTGACACTCGTACACACTTAAGCCTCACTGCTTCATCAAGCAAGGTTGTACTTTTCTGCAACAGCAGCAAGGACAGGCTTAAAAAAAAATAAAAACGTTCACTTATGTTCACACCTAGAATCAACCGCATACCGAACAGGATGCCAGATATAAAACACGCACGCGCGCACGCACGCACATACGCACACAAAAACACACACACTATGCTATTATTAATGCACTTGCATGAGCCTGAAGGCTAACAAGGCCCTGAAAGCTATGTGTTTGATTTCCCAAGCCCAGGGGCAGCGACAGAGACGTGTACATACACATGCACAAACATGCCACAAGCGCCCTTATTATGTAACCAAAAGCCACGTGTTGCCGTGGGAACGAGGAAGGCGCGGGCTGGCAGGGCGAGAGAGAGACTAGACAGAGCAAGGACAAGTATCAAATCAATACGGAAGCTGCAGGCAGCGGTGTCCGCCCACTGCTCCCAGTGCCTCCTGAAAATACATCCTCCCACAAAAACAGGCACCTCACAAGTGACCACACCGTTCATGTCAGGTCAATATCAGCCTCTTCCTACTTCCACATTCACAAGAAAGCGCCGCGTCTTCCTTAAACTGGTTATCTCCGTAACAGAAACGATAACTGATTCAGCATCAAACCTTACAAATCCAACATTTCACCACTTTCAACGTTTCAGAAATTTAGAAACATTTTGTGGCTTCTCCGCAGACTGATCTAATATTTCATGGGTGGACAGCAGAGAGGGGTCAGGGGAGAGCGTTTGTGTCTACAGATGTAGTTACGTCAGTTAGCTATAAATAGCAAGTGTTCCAGGTCACTTTTTTAGCAAACTAGGCCAGTCACTTTGACACAACACAGAGGTGTTGAATGCTGTGGCGGTGAAGGGGTCACGCATCAACAAGTTCAGGCGCTTTGTTGTGATTTTACTTTTTTCTGCTTGAATGCAGAGGCATCATAAACTGGTATAGCTAGTCTAGTCACTAGGGCAGAGGTGGCTAACCTAAGGCCCGGGGGCCACATGTGGCACGATGAGCTATTTAAACCGGCCCGCAGAGCCTTCACAATAATTTCTCCAAAAGCCAAATATAGACGGTTGTCAGCTTGATCGGTTAGAAAAGATTTAGACTCCCCCCTCCCCACTTCCCTTAGAATGCTAACAACATTTGGAGCTTCATCTAGCATCTCTAGTTGGACCAATTTCTAGTTTTCTACCCCACCTAGGGGTAACTACTGACATGGGTGGAAGACATGCGGGACCAAAGCTAAATGACAGCAGCAGGGACAGCGTGAACCGGTTTACGCCCCGCCGTCTTCATGCCTTTGACCTCACAATGTTTCTCTATCATCATCATCCACCACTTTTCCTTTCTCACTCCCTTTGGGATTGATGTCACAATCCCTTCTGTTGCCTTGGGGATGCATCACACTGTAGTGGACTTGCAGAATGATGGCTGTGAGAGAGTGTCAAGGGAAGAGGAGGCGGCGTTGAGAGTGTGCCAGGCTGTAAACAGATGACGGCACACTGGTCAGACTTTTGTTGCTAGGGGCCCGGCTAAACCTCATGCGGCCTGTGAGAATAGATAAAAGCAGGAGGGCAGCATCAGCAGGAGGTATATGCAGATTAAAAAGTGGTTTATGGTAAGGTCAGAGCAAAGTCTGGGCCCGGCGGAGATGAGAACTTTCCTTTCTCTATCCTACTGTGAAGAATACACCATGAATGCTCCTCTCTCTCTCTCTCTTGCTTTCTATCTCCCTCTCTCTCTCTTTCTCTCTCTCTCTCGTCTCTCTCTCTCATACAGGACACTAGAGAATGGCTAATATAGCAGCGTTGGCTCATGTGACACTCCCCTGTGCCTTTGGCCTACTTAGCGAAGTGTAGCTTAAGATGTAAATATCCCCTAATATCATCCAGTAGCTAGCTTCTCACCACTGTTCTTCAACCAGGTCTCGTTCGAGACTGCGTGGAGGTTCAAACTAGCACGTAAAGACAAAGAAGCTCTCGCAGCAGCACCAGCCTGTCACAGAGCACCGTACAAATCATGGTGAATCTGGTAGTTACTGGGCTCTAAAGCCAGATTTGAAGCTTCCACAATACAACGAGTTCAATTTCACACCTTCCCCAGGTGACCGAGCAACCCAGCAGCAACCCCGAATGTTCTTGTTGGTGCTTGCTGACTCATGGAGCCTCCATCGGGTTAGTTAACAACCCGACCAGCAGCCCATCTAATGAGATCAACACATTTAGGTTCACAGCTAAGGGCCCCCACTGCAAGGACCCGCGAGGGAGATCAAAGAAGTGTCAGTTGAGGAGAAGGAGTTGCTCTACGTTGGCGTGCTGTCGTCATGCTTGGACACGGCGGGGTTCCTCAGGGCTCAGTGTCGAGCCCATGAAAGTTGATATCGTACATGGAGGTAATTCCAAACCAGAGGAACAGATTAAAAAAGTAGGTTGGCTGGAATAAATTACAATTACATCTACTCAGAACGGCCATGCTTGTTAACTGTAGATCAAATAAAGGTTCAGATGGGGATGAGTGTCCATCTTACAGCTCTGTGTTCAAATCGTTGCGCGGACGTCACTCAGCTGTGGAACGACGTAGAACGAAAGCGACGTCAAAGCGCGAACGATTCCAAAAGAGAAAGAATGAAGAATGAAGAGTTCTGGGGCCTGCCATGTGCCCGACTGTTTTATTTGACACAAGCTAGTAAACCCCAATGAAAATGAATGAATCCACATTTGGAAAACAGACGACGACGCCTCGGTCCTGATGAGACCCCATCATCAACATCATCATCATCATCATCATCATCATCACACAGATGAAAATGTTGGAGTTCCACCATGTTTCCTGGGAATCTTCAACAACGAGGACAATTCCGAGAGGTCCTCCTCTCCGACAGCCAGGAAAGCTCTGCGGGCTCCAGTCTGGAGGTGTGAGATGATGAGTGAACAACAAGCTGGCTGATCTGGACAAACGAAAGCCAGGGTCACTACCCTTAGAGGCAGCGGAAGGTAAACACATTTCATAACCAAATGTGCACTTGGCCAGCCTACGCAGACACTGACTCATTTTCACTGGGTTTGTTTATCTGGAAACACCACTCTGCACTCGGAAGCGGTTCTTGAAAAAGTGTTGATCCTCAGCTTCTTTGTTTCTACGTTTTGCGTCTCTTCTATCGATCTGTGGTTTTCCTGCCCGATCCTTGCTGCACAGCGTGGTGATGTGTGCAGCTCTCTCGACCCCCCCCCCACCCCCCCCTCCGCCGCCTCCCATGTAACTTCTCTCGGCTGGCTGTCGTGTAAACAGGCGCACGAACCCCTAGTCACGAGGGAGCGGCTAATTATGACCACATAAGCCGGCGGAAGTACAACTTTCACAGCTGGTTGTTTGAGCTGCAGATAGAGCCGAGTACCTCAAAGAAAAAGAAATGCGCTGTTTACTTCCATTATTCCACCAGAGCCCACCAGAGGGGCAAATCAAACACCGCCGTGCTCCTTTCTCTCTGGGATGAGAGGACAAAGAGCAGCGGAAGACTTGTGTTTATCCTGTGACGCAGGTGGGAAAACGAGTCTTCGGCGAGCGCATCGTAGAGATGCGATCCGCGTTGTCCTCGGCACACTTCTCCCACATTTTAGCTCAAATATGTCACCCAAGGGAGGCTGCAGGCCACCGGGCACTGCGCTTGTTGGCTGGTTTTTCCTGAGAAATGCTCCCAAATTAGGAAGTAACGCCATAGCTCTTAATTATGCTTTAAAGGGTGATAGATTTGCTCTCCTCTAATAGGACGGATTAATGCTGGATTATGCTGCAGGATTATTGAAAGTGTCATAATTATGCAAATAACAGCAGCCTGCAGAGAACGTGTTCAGCACTAGTTGCTCCTGTCGGGCCAAAGTTGTTGATCTGTTTAGCCTGGAATAGAGGTGGTTTCAGACAGAAAGCATTTAACAAATATCGGCAAGATAACAGGGACTTTTCACCGTTTCTACCTTTCTTCAACCCAGCGCGGGGTCAAATGTGAATATTGTGGTAGAAATCATGCTAACGCACCATAATGAAGAAAGCGTCAAAGAGCCGTGTCCATATTAAATATGTGGACAATATTAAAATAGGGATGAGTCTTATGGTTTTATAGCGATCGTTGCCTTCCTCGAGGTTATTTTTAATAATAATATTATTAATAATAGCTTGTGTTTAGGCTACTACAGGACAATAACACAAAATGGAACAAAATGTACCAATTAAAGACAGTTTGGTGCATCTGTTTCTCAGCAAAATAAGTAGAAGCATCAGCAGAAACAGCTTCCTGAACCAGATTTAGTTTGATCAGACATCAACAACAACTGGAAGAAAAAAAAAAATGCTGTGAATCAAACTTCTGTTTTTGCCAATCATGTGTTTACCTCATGGGGGGAAGAAATGCTTTTTTATTTCTCAACACTGTTACCGGCCAGACACATTAGAAGCTCTGAGTAAATGGCTGAACAATTACGGGTTAGGACCCAAAGGTTCCGCTGCAGGAGCATCAAAACAAAGACACGGAGACGCGGCTGCTGCGGGCTAATGGTTGTTGACGCTATTATAAAAGGACATCTGGGGACGGCTGAAGCTATTTTCGTCTTCTGACCTGTCGCTGGTTTCTAAAACCCAGAAATATCCTCAAAAGCCAGAAATATCCTCAGCTGACCACAGAAGCACGAAGTGAACCAAAGACCTTTGCTGAGAAATGTGGTTCCTCCCCAGAAACATAACCAAGCGTGAAAGCCAGAAATCCGCTTTGGTTGTTTTGGAATGATGGTGTTGCATTTGTGCATTTTATTTATGGGGGAAAAACAAAAAAAAAAAAAAAAAACCAAGCCAAATGACAACTGCACAGCTGCAGCCCTCGGGTTCGTGGACAGGCCACGTCTGGGTCTCTCTTCCCCGAGCCGGTGCTTCCTCCAGCTGGCCCAGTCTGAGAGTCGGCCTCTGTTGCTGGTAAGTGTCTCCGGAAGAGCGCTTGCAAGAACACAGCTGAATTATTTCCTCTTGTTGCCGGAGACTGCGGCCAAAATTAGAGCTCCTCTGAACTCCGCTCAGATGTGACGGGCCTGATATGAATCAGCAAAATCTCCTCTCTGCGGACGCGCGACGGTGCGTGTTTGCGCGATTGTTGGAGCAGCTGCAGGCAGGTGGTTGACTTCCTCCTCCTCCTTGTGACGTGGTTGGAAACGCCTCACAAGAGAACTTCCAAACAGGAACATCGGATGGCTTTATTACGGGTTTATTACAGGGAAAAGGGCGAAACCTGTAAACGACTGTCGGGGCCAGAAAACGCGCGTCACTACACGGCCACATGGGACTTCCCCACATTATTTCTAATGGCGTGAACTGATTGAAATGTCTTGTTAAATTTATCCGGGTAAGTTTGTCTGACAAAGTGACTCAGAGTCATCTGCAAACACGCTCAGGAACCACTTCTTGGCTCAGACGCACAGTTCGCAGGCTGGCTCAAAAAAAAAGAGGAAAAAAAATAAAAAAAGAGGGGCGGGATGTTTCCAGTCAACACGCTGGACCTTCCAGCAGTCCAGCTCCCGACTCGGGGCCCGATTTCCAAGTGTTTACTCCAAGTCCAATTTCTATGTGCGCAACAGCACCTGGAATGCGGACACCGCGGAGCGCAAGGAGCCTCCGGACCACACGTAGCCCAGGATCCAAAAACAAACCCCGTCAACATCTACCAGCAAAGCCGCAGGAAGCTTCCACGCACTCGCAACACTCCACAAATGAAAGATGTGGCGCAACAACGGCGCACGCCAAAAGTGCGCCAATACACCTGCGCACGGCGACCGGGTCCCGCATCAGCTGAGCAACGTAAAGAACTTCACTCACGCGTCTTCTGCTCCGGGACCAGTGCGGGTTGTTGCTCCGCGTCCGGAAAGTGCGTGTGCTCGCTGGCAGGTGCAGCCGTGACTGCGGAGGTCCCGGGTGATGCGCCGCGGTGAGTCCGGCGCAGATCCGCCCGCTCGCCGCCGCGTAATGACTGCGTACGTTTCTCCATCAGCGCACTCCGGCTCCGCGTTCCTGCCTTTTCGTTAGATCACGTCCATGTGACACGCTCGAGCCTCTGTCAATGGAAACTTAAAGGGACCTCCCACGAGATGGCGCTTGGTGCGCGCTCACGGCGAACCGCGCGCGTCCCAAGAAAATAAAATTCGGAGCCCTTCAAAAGAGCGAAGATGTGGTTTCCCACCCTGGTGGCTGCAGGAAAACGGCGTTAAAACACGAAAATCGGGGATTTGGGTCGTTGCTAAAGGTGGAAAACAAAGTTGTTGTGAGGATCGGGCCTTTTGCGAGATAATGAGGTCACCGGGAGCGTGACATCATCGTCACAGGATGACGAACGCTGCGAGGAAAGAGACGTGACCTCACATTAGATCAGACTCGCACAGGCACGACTTTTTAGGTTTTTATGTAGAATGTTAATGTAACACAATAGCCCAGGTGTGAGGCTATGTGTCTGTGTAACATTGAGTGCAGATTCTCACACAGTAAATCCACCATCCTTATACGTGCACATGCTGAGGGCGTGTCCGTGCGAGCGTTCCTACATCACTTCAGTTCAATTCGACTTTATTTTTTATTGCCTTTTTACATTAAAAGCGTCTCCCAGGTGCTTTACAGAGGCAGAAGAGCCAGAAACCCAGAAGCCGAACCTCCACTGTCAGTGGCAAGAAAGAACTCCCTTTCTTAACAGGAAGAAACCTTGAGCAGGACCAAACCTCTAAGGAGAAACCATTCTGGTGAAAGGGCTGGATTGAGAAGAAGAAGGAGAGACAGGGCAAAGAAAAGAAGAGAGAGGGAGACGACCATCATCACCCCCCCCCCCCCCACCATAATCACCATCATCATCATCATCATAATAATAATAATATAATAATGATAAACAGATATTTAACAGAATATAGAGAGATAAATGTTTTAGAACACCAATTCACTATTGACTTCATAGCTAAATTTAATGTGTCCCTCAAACTATAGCGTCACTTTCAAGAGAAAGATATATATATAGATGAACTTCTGTCTAAATGTTTAAAAAAAATAAAGATTTGAGATGCAGAGATTTGCAGATAGCATTGTTGCTCTGAATGAGCTATCCAACTTGTTTCTTAAGTTTTTTGTTTGTTTTTTTTTTTAAATCATTGCATAGTTTAAAATGAAATGATGCCTCAGTTCCAGGAAGAGTGGTCCAGTAAACTGGAATCTTTTTACATGATTACTCACAAGATGATTCATCTAAACTCTTACTGGAGTAACTGAGATCACCCTCAGGTTTTAATGGACTGCAGCAGTACTCCATATGTTTCACAAGGATCTATACAATGGAATTTTAGGTTTTGCCTTTGATTTTGATTTTAGTGTTGTCTTTCCAAAAAGAAGAAAAAAACGTAATAATAAGGGTATATTCTCCAGGGTTAAACATACAATTCTGCACTTACAATCAATGCCAGCAATTTTTACAGTATGATTCGTTAGCAGTGATGAATTTAATTGACTTGTGTCGCATTTAGTTTTCAAGATGTGACAATAGAGATGAAAAGATAAATGGAGGACCGTGAACGTGCTGCTGGGGTCGACGACAGAAAGCCGCCGGCCTGCACTGCCCCTTTAAGAGCGCTCGCCGCCGGCTGCGCGCGACCCTCCCGCTGCCTTGTTATTTTCTGCATCAAGATGGCTGCCGTTCCTGAGAGCAGAGTGCTCACTTTCAGCGTTTTTAAATGGAGCTCCTACTCCTCTACATATTTACCCGAGTGAGTAATGAACACGATAAATGGGATCGTCCGTGAAGCGGATTGCGTGGTTATAGGTGGTCTTTTGATGCGTAAACAATACCGTTTATTTCCAGCCGACTGGCCTAGCTCGTCTGCGATCCTAGACATCTGATATTAGCATATTAGCATTAGCATATTGGCAGTGGCGGTAGGGCCATTTGATTTTTTATACAAGTCTGCTGATTACGTAGATAAATGACCCGATTTTTCTTCAGATCCCTTTTATATACAAAACGTGTCTATTTTAATTAAAACACGTAGACAAATTGGTACACCGGAATGCTAGTGTGCTTTTGCATAAATAGTTGAAATGAGTTTATGGTTTCGGTTATAAATACAGTGTTAAATGAAGACTTCTGTTTTATATAATTGTAAAGCTGCTGATTTGTTTATTCAAACGTACTGTTATCATCACCGATCTATCTTGTAATTTTGAATCGAGTCTTTCTCTTTTCTTTTGCAAGTTTATCCACTGACGTCTAGCCTAGCGGGTAAAAGCAAACGCCGTGTTAGCAAACAAGGCTCCAAAACGAAAGCAGGCCAATCGCGTTGCCTGTCAAAGATGGGCAAGTAGTCTGTTTCAGTTTCTTCAATAGGTGTTATAAACAAACGTTGGTCTTTTATAGGCAAAACATCTGAAGCATTCGCCTCTTGCTGCTTCCAAATCACCAGAAATACGCAATCGACCTTTTTCACACCGACCGAAAAAAGGTGGATAGATAAACTGATTTCCGGCCACTTGCAAACGTCAAAGAAGCTGTGTTATCAAATATACAATAAAGACAAAATCTAGTAAAGTCTAGATGCCTCAGATCTCTCTGATGAGCCAGATTTCCTAGTTTAATGCCACAGTCTTCCAGTTGTGTATCTAAAATTGTTGTTGTGTCTTTTTTCTTGTTTGTTTGTTATTAGAAATATATTGGTGGACAAGCCTAATGATCAGTCTTCAAGATGGTCGTCTGAGAGCAACTATCCTCCACAAGTGAGTTTTACAATTTTACAATGGGAAAATTGCACTTTTCCAGCAGCAGCAGCACACAATAATATTATTGGAAAAACATGGAAAAGAATAAAAATGGAAAAACTGAATAAGGATAGAAATGGGGAAATAGAACTAGAAATATGGCAAAACTCTAAATACACAAAGTAACAAATGGCATATACACAAGTATCGTGCTGAATTTAAAAAACCATAGTTTATTGCACCTGAGGTAGTTTGTGTGATAACTAGGGTTAGCATCCTGTGTTGTCTGTGGGGAGGAACGACCTGCGGTAGCGCTCCTTCCTACAGAGGCAGCTCTCTGAACCAGCTTGTTCAGTCTCTTCCTGTCCCTTCCTGTAGAAGGTTCTGAGAAGAGCCCTGCTCACCCCGAAGGACCTCAGTCTCCTCAGCAGGTGCAGGCGACTCTGCTCCTGCCTGTACGGGGCGTAGGTGTTATGAGACCAGTCTAGGTTCTAGGTATTTAGGAGAGTGGGGTGTGACCGTCTTTCAGAGCTCTATCACCACCTCGTTTGTTTAACTGGTGTTAAGGAGGAGGTGGTTCTTCCACACCATTCCACAAAGTCGGCAATAATCCCTCTGTCTTCCTGTTCGTTCCCCTCTGACTCGCAGCCAGCGACGGAGGTGTCATTGGAGAATTTCTGGAGGTGGTACTGTTCAGAGTTGTGTCTGAAGTCCATCTTGTTCTATCAAATATTCAGTAGAGGGTTAGCAAGGTGACAGTACTGTTGCTCCTTAGTTTCCTGTTGGTGTGATGAACATGTGACGTTCTGTTGCTCTCTGCATATGGTTACTCTTTCCCTCGATGGGTGTGCATTCAGGTGTAAAAGGTGTCTTTATTTTTATTTCAGTCGCTCTGAAAGGACTCAACAAACTATTATTTTGATGTCTTCAAAAAGTGGTACCTTTTTTATCGTCGGTCTCCATCTGGCGGTGCAGGGCCCCAGACAGAGACCGAGACTGGAACGTTTGGGATATGCTTCAAATCCCGGGCTGCTCTTTTCCTTCTACTTTAATTCATCAAGCTCAGTTCAAAGTAAATGTTGCTTTAATCTGTCCAAACAAATCTGGATCCAGCACTTGGAAAGTGGTTGAAGATGTTGAAAATGATGAAAAGTAAACTGTTCATTTATAAAGGTGTCTCTTTGTTGTTGACTTTTTCAATTATCTTCCTCCTCGTTTTAATCTTCTTCACTTGCCCGACATTGTGAATGGGTCGTCGTTCTTCAAAGAATGGCCATGAGAGTCCAAGAGGGAGGTTCCCATTACTGACAAAGACTGCTGCATCCACATGCAGCAAAATACTTTCCCAGCAAAAAGGTGTTTTTTGGTGTGTCAGAAAAAACAGGAATCTTGAGATGCTGGCGTTTGTGGTTGAGAACATCACTTGGAGTTTGAAATGTTTACTCCGCCCGCTGCTGTGGTTTGCCGGTCTGCTGAATTCTGATTGTTTAAAAATGTCTTTCTTCTCTTTTGATTCTGAATGAAGACCAACTCTGTTGAACTCTTGAAGCACTCCAGGACAATATTTAACCTCAGAGCTGACGGCTGAAACGCGCTCATCAATGATCACGTAAAACAACTGGATCATACAGCTCCAATGTTTAAGCAGCTGTTTCCTAAAATGCAATTCATTCATTTGCTCTTTTCAGAAATCTTTAGTTATATTGATTTTGTCTGCTTCTTGCATCTGATGATATCGTACAGATTACGGACAAGAGATCTGTAAATGGTCTATCCCCTTGGTGACTGCTGGTGCAGACTCCAGATAGCTTAAATACCTTTAGGCAACATTTAGTAGATGATGTGCGGACGGATAATACGTAATGAAATTCCAACTATTGACAGTCATTATAATATACAGGCAAAACTATTGGCCTGCTGCACTTTGTCACCATCCCCTCATGTAATATCAAGGCTTTAGAGTAGTTTCTTCCTCCTCTATCAGCCCATGTAGCCAAAGAACCTGTCAAACCTTGGGAAAACTCACGTGGGACTGTGTAAAATGTTAATATACCAACAATATAACCTACAACCCGCACAATTTGTTTTTATCTTATAGTCTGAAGTTCATAGATTGTAGGTTGAACTTTACCAAAGAACCCCCTTCCTTTTAGAAAAGGAACCAATGTTGGACAGATTTGTAGGTTTCTGTTAGAGCAGGAACTCTCCACACACAGTGTTCACATATTAATTCAGCTGTTTGTTCTTTGTCCATCTTTAGTTCTTGGTATTAAAGCTAGAGAGGCCAGCCGTCGTTCAGAGCATCACCTTTGGGAAGTATGAGAAGACGCACGTCTGCAACTTGAAGAAGTTTAAAGTGTTTGGAGGGATGAGCGAGGAGAACATGACGGAGCTTTTGTCAAGGTGAGATTGCAAGAGGGAGCAGAAGCGACATGGGGCAAATACTCCCAGAAGATGGACAGACTACAGCGGCAGGACAGCGAATCAATAATTCACCTCTGCATGAAGAAATGTTCACATTTTTAAAGAGATATTCACAAGAAGAGGTTAGCCGAGGGAAAGTTAGAAGTTGGTATTTTATGTCGTTGAAATCTTCCTGATTTTTTTCTTGCAGTGGCCTTAAAAATGACTACAACAAGGAAACATTTACCCTAAAGCACAAGATTGACGAGCAAATGTTTCCCTGCAGATTCGTCAAAATCGGTGAGATTCTCTTGGTTATGATATCCGTGTTTGTTGCCGTGGTACGCTTCGTCATACACAGCTGCGTCTACCCCCTCTGTGTCACAGTGCCTCTGATGTCGTGGGGTCCTAGTTTTAATTTCAGCATCTGGTACATTGAGCTGCACGGTATCGAAGATCCGGACGTGGTGCAGCCCTGCCTTAACTGGTACAGCAAGGTGAGCAGCTGGGAAAACGTTCACCTTCCGAACACTTTTTTTTTTTTTTACAGTAAAATCTGAAAAGGTCAAATCTGATTGCTCTTCATTAAAACTCGCCCGATGTTTGTGTGGCTGCGCTGTGATTGTCCTTCAGAGCATTTGGATAAATCTGTATTCTCGCTACAGTACAGAGAACAGGAAGCCATCCGCCTTTGCCTCAAACACTTCCGACAGCATAACTACACAGAGGCCTTCGAGTCGCTACAGAAGAAGACTCGGATAGCTCTGGAACATCCGATGCTCACTCATCTGCACGACCGGCTAGTACTCCAGGGAGATTTTGACGCCTGCGAGGAGCTCATAGACAAAGCAGTGAGAGGTAGCGGATCTGTCTGGAGAGTAAATCATTCCTGTTATGGTTATTTTCCGCCTGCGTGTGAGAAACGAAGCCCTTTTCTCCTCCCCAGATGGTTTGTTTAACCAGTACATCAGCCAGCAGGAGTACAAACCCAGGTGGAGTCAGATCATCCCTAAATGTCACAAAGGTACAAGCGCCCAAGAAATCAACAGAGACGACATGAACAGTGAGAGCATCCATTCAAGTGGGGAGTTTCCCCCCGTCATCACTCAGACATAGCCGAAACTCAAATCCTATTGCTAAAGAAGTGTCGCCTTTCTCTCCTGTTTCCCGCTCTTTTCACCGCTCCATTCGTCCACATCATTCTCTCCCCGACACTCGGCTTCGTCCCTTTTCCTTCGCCTGCGCTCCCTCCATCCTCGTCTCGTCACGCGCTCCTCCTCTTTTGCAGGCGATGGCGATGACAACAGACCAGGGATGAGGGGAGGACATCAGATGGTCATCGATGTTCAGTCGGGTGAGGTTGGAGCTGCTTCTGCTGTCCATCAGACCCCTGCTCTCCGCGTCTGACTCAGCCGCGTTGAAACAAGCTGGCCTTGTCTACCAGGTTGCTCAGGTCTAAGAGGAGACTTTAAACCAGGCCAAACTAAGGCCCGGGGGCCACATGTGGCACCATGAGCTATTTCATCTGGCCCACAGAGCCTTCAGAATAATTTCTGTAAAAGCCTAATGAAGAGGGTTGTCAGCTTGATTGGTTAGAACAAATTTCAGACCTCACCTTCACCTAGCATGCTAACATGGCCTCTCAAGAAGGTGGAACCCATGTCTAGCTGGACCAGTGTACAGGCTCTCCTGTATGGCTTCATGAAGATCTAAAACCCGCTGTGGCCCTTCAGGCAAAAAAAGTGCCCATCCCTGCTTAAAACCTTGTTGTGTTTTTATGCCCTGATGTCGGGATCTTAATGTTAGTGGTAAATAGTTCCTACTGATGACACACAAACATCCATTATAAAAACGGGTAGAAAATCCAAATCACCTGTGAGTAAATAATCCTTCCATCTCCAAACATAAGGTTGAAATTCAAACGTTGGCCTTGTTACACAGTGTTATTTACCTGCATTTTAAGTGTGCTGTTATTCCTGCAGAGACCGTGTACCTGTTTGGGGGCTGGGATGGCACGCAGGACCTGGCTGACTTCTGGGCCTATAGCGTTCAGGAGAACCAGTGGGCGTGCATCTCCAGAGACACCGAAAAAGAGGTGATAACCCTCCGTTCATTTCAGAAAGTAGTGTCCTACATCTGAATGCACGTGGATCTTCAAAAGATGACAGTTGCTTTATACTTGAAGAAAAGCTGGTGAAGAAAATGAGGCAAATTTTTTATAATTCTGGCAGAATTCCTGTCTGATACACACTGCTCTTTTTCTAAACTACATTGTGACCTAAATGTGCACCTGAAAACACTTTTCTTGGCATAACCGTCTGCTTTTTGGCCAACAAGCATCTTTTTTTTTGAGCATGCTCTTGCTTCGAGGGCTGTGGCGGCTGATTTATTTTTTAGGTCAGACTGGGTATATATAAAGCCTTTAAATTGGCATCAGCTAACCTTTGCTAAGGTCAAACTAGCCCTGACCCTCACAGGCTAATTAGGGTTTTTTTTAACCTGGTCAGTTTATTTAAATCTCCAGATTCTTATACAGGATGCTGTTTTCTCCTGTCTGTCCGTCAGAATGGCCCGAGTGCTCGCTCCTGCCACAAGATGTGCATCGACTCCCAGAGACGTCAGATCTACACGCTAGGCCGATACTTGGACTCCAGCGTCCGAAACAGCAAGTCTCTCAAAAGTGACTTTTACCGCTATGACGTCGAGGCCAACGCGTGGATGCTGCTCAGTGAGGACACGTCTTCTGATGGAGGACCGAAGCTGGTCTTTGACCACCAGGTAAGTCTTTGGTTGAACTTGAAAGTTGAAATTTAGAGGATATCAGCTCTAGGTAGCAATTTCCTAGTGCTTGTCAATAACAAAAACTTGGGTCCAGATAATAGGAGGACATTTCTGGGGTGTTTTGAACCATGTTTCCACTCTGCAGATGTGCATGGACTCAGAGAAGCACATGATCTACACGTTTGGCGGCCGAATCTTAACATGCAACGGGAGCATGGAGGACAGTCGGACGTCGGAGCCACAGTTCAGCGGGCTGTACGCTTACCACTGTCAGGCAGGAACGTGGACTCTCCTGCGCGAGGACTCCTGCAACGCAGGGCCAGAGGACGTGCAGTCACGCATTGGACATTGCATGCTCTTCCATACTGTGAGTGCACTGAAACGATCAGAAGATGTAACTTGAGATGATTTTCACTGAATAAGAGGTTTGTGAAGAAGAAGCTGCTGTAATTCTAATGTACAAGAACGGAAGGCTTATACTATAAAAGTATGAGAGTACCATGTTTCTCTAATCCACAGGTGGGCAATTATTTTGCCTAAAGGCCCACGTCTAAACTTTTTTCTAAGATTACCACCCTAAATTGGCCTTTGGAGAAATTATTGTGAAGGCTTCCCAGGCCGAATGAAATGGTTCATTGGGCCACATATGGCCCCCGGGCCTTAGTTTGCCCACCTCTGCTCTAATCTATGATTCAATAAATATTCATTTAATGTTATTATTTACTTATATGTTTTAGATTCCTTTAAATAGACAACTTTTTTTAATAAGAATCTTCAAAGCAATGTATATGTAGATATATTAGAGGACTCAGTGAACCTAATAATCACTAAAGACGTTAAGCGTACAGAGACTCTGAGCACATTGTCAAACTGATCACGCTATGATCATTTCCTGTGAAACAGAGAAACCGATACCTGTATGTGTTTGGAGGCCAGAGGTCAAAGACGTACCTCAATGACTTCTTCAGCTATGATGTGGACGGAGACCATGTAGAAATCATCTCTGACGGCACCAAGAAGGACTCAGGAATGGGTGAGTACGGTAACTCTCTGTGGTGTGATGACCCTGCTTCACAGGAAGAAACGGAAAAAGAATAGATATGGATGACATCCGCACTCGGTAGTTGATGACGTGCTACTGTGTCCTAAAAACATACACTGAGGCAGCGATCCTCGTCTCATTCAGACCTTTTTTCAGTACCTTTTTTTGTTGCTTTGGCTTCCTATTGATTTATTTTAATCCATTTTTTGACTTGTCCACAGTGCCAATGACGGGGTTCACTCAGAGAGCCACCATTGACCCTGAGCTCAATGAGATCCACGTCCTGTCGGGCCTCAGCAAGGACAAGGAGAAGCGTGAAGAGAACGTCCGCAACTCCTTTTGGATTTATGACATCGCCCGTAACAACTGGTAGGAACACTGAAGCACCACAATCCTGCACACACACACACTTCAGAACAGAAACGTGATTCAACGCTAGTGAACACGAGCCCTTCCCCAGTCAACTTTAAACACTGACCAACATCGGTGTTTAAATGTCTTTAGATTTTTTTTTAATTTGTGCTTTTTGTGTTCAGGTCGTGTGTGTATAAGAACGACCAAGTGATGAAAGAAAACCCCAGTAAGGCTCTGCAGGAGGAGGAGCCCTGTCCACGCTTTGCACACCAGCTGGTCTATGATGAGATGCACAAGGTTCCAAACTCTCACACACACACTCACACACACACACACACACACACTCACACACAGTTGATGCTCACTGAGACAATAACGGCACATTAAGAAACTGAGATGCATTTCAGCTTCCTGTAACATTATCTGAGGCTCGTGAACGAGACATACTTCTTGTTTTTTCTTCCTTTTCTTATCTATAGCAACAGTTCCTGTCCACAATGAGTCACTAAAAAGCTTTGTTTTCAAAAGAAACATTATTTTGCCTTTTATTTAGCATTTGTGAAGGCTGTCTGTGTCTTGTATGTGTGTGTGTGTGTGTAAATAAATGTACGTTTCCAGGTCCATTATCTGTTTGGTGGGAATCCCGGGAAGTCTTGCTCTCCCAAGATGCGCCTGGATGACTTCTGGTCTCTCAGACTGTGCCGGCCTTCCAAGGAGTACCTGCTCCGCCACTGCAGATACCTCATTAGGAAGTACAGGTGTGTTAAGACCATCCACTCTCATCCCCTCCGTCAGTAAAGAGACCCCATCATTGCCGTGCTCGTACTGTACTGAACTACAGTAGTGAAAGCCAAGTGTGAAACATTTGTGATAAATTACAGTTCTGACAGCTGCGCTGAAACAGCCAAAACACCAGCTGCTGTCTGGGAAGATTTGAATTTGTTTTGTCTACCTTCTGTGTTGAAAAGTTTTTAACATGTCTAGCAGGTTAGAGAAGAACAAAGTTAGTAATATTTCATATTTTGATTAAGAAATAAACGTATATAATAAGATGTCATCAGTCAATAATGTAACGGAGCTGTCTGTCGCCACCTAGCGGGTGAATGTTGAAACTGCAGCCTCACACACCTAAAGTGTTTGGTTTCTGTGTGTTTATGGGGCAGGTTCGAGGAGAAAGCCCAGTCTGATCCCCTGAATGCCCTCAAATACCTGCAGAATGACCTCTCACTGACAGTGGACCACACAGACCCGGACGAGACTAAAGAGGTACGTTATAGTTCTGTTTTATGTCGTAGTCACAGGAATCGGTTTGCCTTTGTGAAACAGTTCCTGGTATCTGGTAATCTGTGTGGTTTGCGTTTGTTCCGCACCTCAAAATTCTGTGAAATATATGCGAGCCAGGCAGCGGGTACTTCACCGAGTCCTGCTGAACTTTCTTTCCTCGAAATAAAACGGCCGCGTTTGCTTGGTTGTTTCAGTTTCAGCTTCTTCCCTCGGCGCTCTTCAAGTCCAGCTCTGATTTTATCCCTCTGGGTAAGAGCCTGAGCTTGTCACATCAAAAATAAATAAATAAAAGATTAGGCATTTTCTGGTGCTGTGGTAAATCAGCCGAGCGTGACGGACGAACGTTCCCTCGCAGGCTTCTCAGATGTGGACCAGACGTACGCTCAGCGGACGCAGCTCTTCGACACCCTCGTCAACTTCTTCCCCGAGAGCATGACGCCGCCCAAAGGCAACCTGGTAGACCTCATCACACTTTAGCACCCGTGACAGGTGAAGCACTGACACTCGCTCCTGCCTCGCAGAGGAGGGGAGAGCACAGCCGTTCCGGTTCCTCTTCCCGGATCCTGCTGTGGCTTTAGCCCCGAGCTGGTGCAGCCGGTGGTAGCTGATGGTGAGGGATGTAAACACACACTGGAGCATCACTGTGCTGTTCAGAAATTGCAGAGGTGTGTGTGTGTGTGTGTGGGGTTTTTTTTTTTTTTCACTATTTTTTTTTCCTAGTTGGTTGTTGAACTCCTAGAGGCACATAACCCCAAAATGGACTTCCACCCACCCACTTCACCTGTTGACGATAAAACTGAGATGAAACGCAGGAGTTGTTTGCAGTCTTTTTCGTGGACGCTTGGTTTGGGTCCTGGATCTGTCCCCTGACCTCACACTCGCCTGTGCGGCCGCGCGCGGCCGGTGGCCGATTTCCTTTGCTCGTCGCTGGCTGTTGATTGCTTCGAGGACGAGATTGTTTGAGAAGGAAAAGAGAACTTGAGCATCTTTACCGCCAAAGGTTTGTTTGATTTGAGGATCTTGCTTGCATGTTTTTCCATCCCACGCGTCACTGATGATCACATGACCACAGTCGACAACCCGTGACAGTGCTCTGTGGTAAATATTGGATTGTTTCCAACATATACAGGTTATTTGGGCTTTGTTGGTGTCACTGTCACTGGCTGGTACAGTAAATAGGAAGTAGAAGAATCTTGAATCTTATTTCCCTCAGTAATAAATGGATTGTATATTAAAATACTGTACAAAACGTGTAAATATACATAAAGGACTGTAGCTGGAGAAGATGCTGGTGTTCTTGGTTAAAGGTCAGGGGCCAAAGACCCTCTCTGCCCCTAATGTGTGAAACAACTTCTTGGAGATGCCAGGAACCAGAGGTGGGCAAACTGAGGCCCGGGGGCCAAATGTGGCTCGATGAACGACTTATGGCCCGCAGAGCCATCAGAATAATTTCTCAAAAGTCAAATTAAGAATCACCTTCTTGAGAGGACATGTTAGCATGCTAGGTGAAGGGCGTCTGTACCTTCTAAATTATCGTTGCCTCTGCAGGCCGGATTAAATGGTTCATCAGGCCATGTGTGGCCCCCCGGCCTTAGTTTGGCCACCTCTGATGTAAGCAGATTGTTTTTAAGACCACGGTGACGCCGCTTTATTGACCCGGGAAGGGAATTTCAGGTCTGCGCTCGTGCTCCGACAACATAAAGGAGCCGATCGGAGCATTTTGGTTGAAAAGGCTTATTCAAGCAGAGTCCCGGAGGCCGAGATGGGCGTTGTTAGCGACCACAGTGCACTTTTATCTTCGCCACCATGAAGAATGTTTGTCAGACGTCAGAGTGGCGATTCCGAGTGCAAGGGTGATCGCCCACACACTCGCGCGATTGTGATTGCGGCCAAAGTGGGCCTGGTCTTTGGTCATAACCGCTAGCTGACCTTCACCTGCAGTTGTCCTCTTTGAAGCTTCTGCTCGTTTGCAGCTTGGTAAAGTGTCGTTTGAAGGTTTTCGCTGTAAATGAAACTTCCTGTGACAGTCGAAGTCAGGAACACTCCCCATCAACACTTGAAACATTTGAGCACATCCGTTGCCGCTAGCAACGGGGGTTTGCTGCTAGAGTCCAGCCTGTGTAGACGTAATCACCTTTTATTTATTTATTTCATTACAGCACTTAAGTTTGAGCGTTTCGCCGCGCGTCAACGTCAGGTTATGTGCAAACCTAGCAGCGACCTTGTTGGACCTCCATCTTTATCTACGTCTGCTTTTCCACCTCAGAACATGTGCTAATGTAGCCTTAGGTCATGTGGGTGTCAAGTGACGGCACAAACTGGCTCCGTAAACACTGAAATGTTTCGTGTTGGGACATCTGCATGTCGTAGGGTCAGGTCTCCTCAGACAGAGGAGCCTTGAGCTACTCGCGTTTGTGCGTCGGCGTTGAACAAAGCTACGTGTGAAGCCAAAGCATCTGTGCTGCCCCCTGGTGGAGGGACCCACAGTTGAAAAGCACTGAGAGCTCAGACCTCCACCTATTGGGATTTAGACCCTTGTAATCCAGAACACCATGGAAATGTAACCCTCTGTTCCTTCTCTTATCAACGTTTCCTGGAAATTTTGAAATTCTTTCCCAACTTCTGGAATTCTTTTGCTAACGGACAGATGAAACAAAAACATCCTCCCTGGCAGAGGTCAAATCAAGCTTTTTTGGGATCAACCTGAGAGGAACGTTGGAGGAACTCGTGCAAGTTCTGTCATCCGTGTCTGCATTTCAACAGAACTTCATGTTCCTCAGCGCTGCGTCAGGACCAGTCGTTCCTATACGTCCACCACGGAAGCTTTATTTGGACTTTTTCCTTTTCTTTTCGTCCTCCTCCGAACCCCGTTGGATTTAAGACCTTGGATTAAGACCTTTTGAGTTTATTTGTAGGCGCAAGGCAAAGGTTTGTGGCGTCGTTTCCTTCCTTCGCCCTGTCTAAACTCTGAATGTCACCACCGACCGCGGGTGCTCTTCTTCATCTCTGCTCTTCATCTGCGCTCTCGGCCCACTTCCCATCAGCGCCCCCCGCTGGAGGAGGTTGGTTCCTGCTCATCGTGTCATTAAAGAACCTGAAACGATGTCCGATTTCAGTCGCCGACGCTAACCGTGAGATTATTTACAAGCTTAACATTCAGGGCTCACCATGCTTGCTGTAGCATTTCTATTTTAAGGCACCTTTGTACACAGAAAAACGATTAGATTTTCCTTTTGTTCCAGTCACTACAAAATAACTGCTGGATAAAAGGCTCTACTTTCTTTTTTTGTTTCCATCCTGTCTGAACACTTTGGTGGGACTCAGGAGATTAAAGGCTGGTACTGAAATGAGCGCTACTCTGTGTGGAGAGCCTTGTAGTATTGCATTGTATGTAATGTATATAAGGAATAAAGATTGTATTTTGTTCAGATTTTCTTAACTCCTGTCTCTGTGGTGTTTCTCCCCCTAGTGGCCACACAGGGAACTGAACGAGAGAAAAGAAAACAAACATCTTTATTTGCAAATAAACAAGACTTTACAGCTTCCAGTGTGTCAGACCCCTGCCGTTCGCCTGCAGCAGCAAACAAACCATAAATACATAAAACAATTGCTAACATGCTTTGGTGAAAATACACAACTAAGAGGAAAGTGAATTTGTAGACAAACAGTAGTGCCCAAGGTGACATAAACAATTGTATATAAAATATATATTAACCTCTCAGTTGATTTTAAAGGGAAAAAACAAACTCAAACTTTCACCAAAATAACAAATCAAAACAAAAAAAAACCTTTTGCTCAAGTCCTGGTGTCAGGATCATTTTAAATGTGGCGTGACTTTAGCTTACGACAAAATTAAAGGTATTTACAGGAGGACAATGTGGACAAAGTGTCGAATCTAAAAAGCAGAGTCACCCTGTGTAAATACAAAACCTTGTAAATACATTTATAAGAACTGTCCTGATGACATCACAACATGGACACTCGACGCTCTCCCCGCGGGGAAAACTAAGTTTCTCTTGTAGCTAATATCTAACATATTTCATTTTTTTTTTATTTGTTTCATTTTTTTTAATAAAAGTGACACTAAAACTTTTGCACACTTCAAAAATAGGATTGATGTCTTTCATTGTTAAACGAGACGCCGCTCCTGGCTGGTTGCAAACGCAGTACGTGCTCTGTGCTGCCTGTTTATATTAACACTAGCATGAAATGTAAGCGTCACTATATTACTACCAGACCGTGTAAATGAGGTTTTGAGTCTCATTAATAGGTTGGAACGCTTTCACCAACTATGGAAAAGACTAAGGGGATGTTATCAGCTCCAAAGTTTTCTGTGATTACTTCTATGATCAGTGAAATCAAACTATGAACTACAGAAGCCCTTGAAAACTGGCAGCAGCGCGAAGAACTCGGACTGTTGCAGCTAATTTCCTGTGAAGTCTGCACAAACAGGAGCACAGGGAGTCAAAAAGAGTGGCGCACGAGGCTCCCAGAGCGCTGGTGAGAGTGCTTCACCAGGATTCTGAGGAGGTTCTGCATCTCCGGCAGAGACCGAACCTGCCTCCGCAGCTGCCTTTGCTGCTCGCCGGGATCCCGATTTTCGTCTTTTACACTCTTTCCCCTCTTATTGGACAAAATTAGAAAAATAATCTGTATATACAGGCGCTTGTGGACAAATAAAACAGCCAGAATTCTGTCTTCTGCTTGAAACCTATTCGGCGTGACTGAGGCTGCTGCGTTCTTTGAGGCTGCTGCAAAGATGGAGGCATCCGTAATAGATGGACATCGGTAATAGGGGTGTAGAGGAGTCATGGGGGTGTGAGGGTGTGTGTGGGTGTGTGTGTGTGTGGGGGGGGGTGTTTACAGGTGAGTGTCCTCCTCGTCAGGCATGTCGTCCTTCATCAAGTTGTCGATGGGGACGATCCAGCTGTCGTTGAACTCCCCATTTAGCGCCGTCTTCTTCTCCTGCATCTCAGGCTGCACCTCCATCACTTCTAAGGTGGGGTTGTCATGGATACCGTTTTCCACCGTGTGCAGTTCCTCCGTCAAATGTTGCTAGCGGGATTCAAACACAGGAATTAAGTGATTTTAGTCAATTTATACCTAACACACTTTATTTTGTCCTTCACCTCGTGAGCTACGGGTTTGGGTTTCATGGTGAACAGCTGGAAGAGTGATACAAATAGCTGATTGCGTGTGCGTCACCGCTTGCAAATCAGAGGCTCCCTGTTGTGTTATTAATGTGTTACATATTCAT
This sequence comes from Tetraodon nigroviridis, assembly GCA_000180735.1. Lineage (NCBI taxonomy): Eukaryota > Metazoa > Chordata > Actinopteri > Tetraodontiformes > Tetraodontidae > Tetraodon > Tetraodon nigroviridis. The sequence continues at coordinate 10,257 of CAAE01011539.1, read as the reverse complement.
ATGTTCTAAATCCTCCCCGTTATGATCGAAACAACTCATCAAGACCATTTAGCTACATTTTCATGTCATTTTCATGGTTTTAGACACATTCAATAGGACGTTGCTCTTAATTTTACAGCGATGCCCCCTGATGGACAAACAAAAAACTGCAGCTCATGTATTGAAGGCATTTTTTTTTAAATTTGGTGCCAAATTAGACCCTCGATGCTCCCTGGTCCAGACTACATTTTTTTTCAAAGGTTAGGGTTGGGGTTATGATGGACAGATTTCTGTCATGTGACTTCATTTCCAGTTCAGAAGAAGCCAATGGGCGGTAAAAATGCGGAGAAATAAGTCGACTGACCTGATTTTCGCTGTAAGGCTTCCGGTGGTGAGAGGCGCACACGGCCAGAATGACGATCATGATGAGGAGAGCCCCGCAAGAGGCCAAGATTGCTATCAGGGTTCTATTATCCGTCGGTTTCTTGGAAAGCAGGAGAGCGGATGGTTGGTTTTTGACCAGCGGTGTGGAGGCCCCATGCTGCTATCACTTACCTTGGTGATTTCCTCATAGTACTCTGCTGCCAGTCTGGTTTTCACTGTGAAAACAGCTTTGATGAGTCCGCGGGAAAGCAAATCTCGAAACATCCTTTTCCAAGCCTTTACCTTTGCCGTTAATCTCCACGTAGTCAAAGTGTATTTTGTCGTTGCGCTGTTGCCACACCAGAGTGCAGTTTCCATCGTGCATGTTTGCCATCAGGCGCCTGCACACCTCCACCAGGTCTTGCTCTTCCTTGTTCTGAAGACACAGAGTCACAGCCGTGAACGGATGCATCCGCGGCCTCGTGTGGATGGTGTGGGCTGTGTTTTGGAACACACACCGCTGTGGGTGTATGAGAGGTGTGGGAACGGAGGAAGCCAGTGAAAGGCAGGAAGGGTTCCCACTAAGACACTTTTTCCACCCAGAGACTGGAGTTCCTATTATGCACTGAACTTTTTCCTGTCCTGTTGCAGCGAACGCCGTCTGGACGGCTCCGAGATTCACCTCGGAATGTGTTTGTCAGCGACGGGATGCACTGATTAAAACCCTCTGATAAAAGGGAAAGTCGGTGATGAGGGGATGTTTCAGTTGAGCCAGAGGTTATTAGAGGACATTTCAACCTTAAATGTCATCAAGGTTCATTCTTCTTCTGTTTCTGGGGGGAAATGCTGGAACACGTTTCAGAGAGGGGACGGGTCTATCGGTTCACCTCTCGTCTCCGGACCTTCAGCGAATCTGGACCTCTGTCAAACCCCGTGTCCACTGCCAGCACCTGCCTTTGTTTTTCCTTTTCTTTTAATAACATCCTGCCTATTTTGTATTATTTTTGTTATGTTTGTACATTTGTTTTTCTCTCTCTCTCTCTTAGTCCTGCCTCTCCTTTACCCAGCCAGCTTTACTCAGCTGGATGCTGCCTCCCTGTAAGCCTGGTCCTGCTCAAGGTTTCTTCCTGTTAAAAGGGATTTTTTTTTTTTTTTGCTTCTCTTGCTTGGGGGTCAGGTCCTGGGTTTCTGCAACGCACCTAGAGACAGTTCTGATTGTAACTGGCTTTCAGCAGGATGGTTCCTCCCTGTAAGCCTGGTCCTGCTCAAGGTTTCTTCCTGTTGAAAAAGGGAGGTTTTCCTTGCCACTGTGCTTACCTGGGCCTATAAAAATAAACGGAACTCTAATTGGCCGTGAGCCACAGACACGTCTGACATTTTTCTGGTATCTTCTGACGAGACTGAACCCGGCTTTTTAAAGCCCCGGTCCGTTCTTGTCCTTCCTGCAGGGTATCACACAATGATCTAGTATTTTTAAACTGATCAAACAGTGTGGGAATAAGTAGTGAAGAAAATGATGAAGAAAATAACCAGGGTGGAGCTGTGAGGACAATAACAGAGATCTTACCTCATGCTTCTTGTTCAAGGAATACTGCAGACAAGAGAGAGAGAAAAAACAATGTCAGTTCAAGCTCCGACATTCCTGGACCTCTGCAAAGGTCTGGTTATTACCACAAACGTCTGCGGCTGGGACGCCACGGTGGTGGTCGGCATTCTTGTTTCATCGGTGAAGGCATCGAGATCATGGGGGAAGGCATCAGGGCCGAAGGAGGCTTGAAGGCTGAGGGTGGAGGCTTTAGGGCTGAGAGAGGCTTGAAGGCTGAGGGTGGAGGCTTTAGGGCCGAGGGTGGAGGCTTTAGGGCCGAGGGAGACTTGAGGGCCGAGGGTGGAGGCTCCAGGGCCAAAGGTGCTGGGTCCAGAGCCAAGGGTGGAGGGTAAGACAGTGGTTGTCTGTGGCAATCCGGCACCAACTTTGGTAGTAGTCGTGTCGGTTGGAGAGTCTCTTTTGGTCGGGCTGGTGGAGCTAGGGCTCCCTGTGGTCCCAGTAGAACCAGTGGTCTCTGCAAACCGGGTGGTTGGTTCAGGGTTTCCAGCTGCCACAGTGGCTTCAGGCACAGAAATGATAGCAAAGAATGATGGTTAAGCTTTAGCTACATCTGAGCAAACTTAGAGTTTATCAGTAACACTTTAGATTACAGTTTTTGTCATAAGCATTCATAGAGATTTATAAGATGCTTATTAACACCATTGGGTGTTTATAGGACCACAAAAGCCTTAATAAGTTCCTTATACATCTTTATAGGATGCTTATTGAACATTTTGTCTTTATAAGATAATATAAGCTTTAAGACGGTTAATTTTGGACAGTAAAATCAGTATATAAGATGTACGATACGATATGATACATAAACAATTTTTAGGTGCCAGGCAATTACTTAGGAAATGTTTTTAGAAAAAGATGCAAGTAAAACATAGAACACAAGAAATGTCATGTGTTCTATGGTTTTTCTTTAGATCTTTAACATTAGGATCTATAAGGGCTTTATTAGGACTTGTTAGTGCTTAGTACAAGGACCATTTTTTAAAGAATTCCCAGTTTAAAAGGAAAACAGCATTTGAAAGGAATGCCAGGGCTTCACCTCCTTTGTTGTTTTCTTGAGTTGAGGTGATGGAGCTGTGAGTGCTGGGCTGGTGCCGAAGGGTAGGGGCTATGGTAGAGACCGTAGGGGTCTCGGCCTTTCCTGGGCCGACCGCATCTGCCGTAGCTACGGTGGTCATACCGCGTGTGGTAGGAGAGGCTGTTGCTGCAGCTGTGGGGGATCCCACCAAAGTCCTGGTGCTGCCAGTTGCCGGGGCTAAGGTGGGGTCCTTGGGGGAGCTGCTGGTAGTAGCAGGAGCAGTGGTAGCGGCAGTGGTGGAATTTGGTACAAGAGTAGTTCCTTGGGGCGTAGGAGAGACGCGCAGGACGGTTGGTGTTGGTGGAGCTTTTGTTGTGGCAGATAAAAGAGGCACATTGTCTTGCTTGGTTGTAGTTGAAGCCTTTGTCTGCCCCGCACCTTCGCTGGGACGGGTTGCGGTGGTACTGGCTGCCATGGGGCTGCTGCTTGTTGGAGCTGGTTGTGTAGATGTGGCTGGCGAAGCGTCTTTAGACACCTGACTGGCGTCGGTGTCGTTAACTTGTGAACGCACGCTATCAAGAAGGACACCTGGAGCACAAAGTCAGCAGTCAGTCAGCAGAAAAGTCATTTTTGGGTAAGAGGCCACTAAAACCAGCAGTAAAACATTTAGGAGAACCATCATAAAAGGTTATTTTTTTTCCTTCTATGTACTAGCGATGTGGAATCAGGAGACCTTAAGGCAGGCATTACCAAATGGTGGACGCTCAGTTCAGCCAATCAAATTGTTCGTTTTCCTTGCTTGACCGGCGCACCAAGAAAGTGCCACAGCGTTAGTTTGCCCCAGAAGAAGAAAGATTGATGAGGAAAACTGCTGTGTTAAAGATAAGTGGGCGGAGAAATTAACATATATTCTGTCAGGTGAAAAGAGCCCCCTATTATTTATTGATTTCTAACATTTTTACTTGAAGTGTTAGCCTATTTTTTTTGGCTCGTACCACTTTATTTTAAGAGGAAAAAAAGGGTTGTTCTACTCGTTTTGAACTTTTTTTTATTTATTTCATTTTGACTTTGACATAAAGGCCTTAATTTTTTTTTTTCTGGGCTACTTTTATACATATAAACAGGGCTAATTGTGCATTTAGTTAAACATATCCTGCATTGTGAAGAATGTGGACATGTGGAAAGGCTATAAGACACAAACTCGACTTTGTTTTCAACCTTTTCCCAGTGTCTTCTCGCTGTAATCCTCTGTCGTTGGTGTTTTTTTTCTGTCACCTCTGGACACGGTTGTTGGTGATAAGCGTGTGTTGTGGCCTTTGCTCCTGGGTTTCCTGGTCAGACAGCTGTTTCTCTATTTATAGCGATCAGAACAGGATGCTGAACACAATCAGCTCGGATGCCCCACACCCACTGTTTATAGTGCCCACCAAACAGTCTTACAAGCCCACAACAATGGATCCGCCCAACCCTGCACACCCCAGCTACCCCCACCCTGTGTCAGATGCTTCCAGGAACACCGATCTAGTAATGAATCCGGGGTTTGTCATCAAACCGAAGTGGTCCAGGTCCCATCACCACCAGCACAGGGTCCAGAAGGGGAACGGGTGAATGAGTTAATGAATCAACGGAGGGATAGATAAGTGGTTTTGTGTTGGTGATGGTCCCAGTCTTCTAGAGAACATCATCGTTTTTACAGCCAAAAATTCCAAAACAACATAGGTGCCGAAGACGGCCGGCAGCAGCGGGTGAATTATCACGCATCAACAGCCTTCAAATGTCCCAGCCTGTGGTCCTGTCTGGTGTGTTTCCCACAGCGCTTGAATGCAGCATTAGGGTGGTGTCAGCAGATAAAGTGTGTGTTCTGGTCAAGAGGTGGCTGGCAGCACCAAGCCTGCACTGCCTGTTTTTATCAGCTCACCGGCTGCTGTAAACACTGTTGCTAAGTGCGAACACCAGAGGCCCCGATAGAGCAGAGGGATCTATGATTTGTTCATGTGTTTAACCTTTGCTTTACGGTAGATGTCAAAAGCTTAGAACTTGCAAAGTAACGATTATTTATGGGGAGGAATAAATCTTTCCTGTGACCTCTGACCTGGGCTGTCACAGATGGATCTGTTTCTTAGCAGGCTGCTATGTCTGTCCTGCTGCTATCACAACTGCTTTTACCTCACATTCCACACACACAAACACACACACGCTTATCACTACTATCTGTGAACCCGAGACACAGCCGATCAGATAATGAAGTCCTTAAGGTCAAGATGTGACCCAGGCCTGAGTCATGTGACCAGTCCATCCCTCTGCTCGTCTCAGATGTGTCCAAAAATATCGGCTCCTCTATCTGGGTTAGATTACGTCTCTATCAGCCTTCCTTTCCTGTCTTTCCCTCAGCTCATCTTCACCACCTCCGCCAAAGTTATCAGCCCGACGCTGACGCAGCTCCAGCTTCATGTTGGGAAAATAAAATTCCTCAAACGTTTAATAACTGATAAATGAAGATTCAGAGAGGTTCCAGGTACGTTCGGCTGGTTCTGGAGATGGTGGAGAAGGTCAGCATGAACAGCTGGATTCTCTTCTTCTACTGTTTTAACGGTGGATATTCTGTGTGATTTGTTGCCTTAGCGTATCTGCGGAGCGTGACGGTGTTTAGCCAGCATTTACCGACACTAAGTGGGGGTCGCGTGGAGGTCAGAGGGTGCTCTCCTTCTCCTGACTCCCCTAAAGTGAGGAAATAAAGGAGACTAGTCTAATATGCGAGTCCATTCCATGCAGCCACACCAGAAAGTGCTCGTCTCTGTGCGCCAGCACACGCTCCAGCTGAGAGAGGATTTAGTCTGGAGGGAGGATTAAATGTGCTTCCTGTTTCTGGGGCGTGCAAATGAAGCCAACGCGATGTAGCGCAAATGACCCAGGAGGTCCAACTCTCTTCTGTTCATTTTCTGCTATCGCCGACTATTTTTTGCCACCTGTGATCCATAACCGACCCAATTTTTCTTTCTCCAGCCGCTTCAAGCAACCGCGGAGGAGCCGAGACAACAGAAAACACGAGGCAGGAGCTCGAGGGTGCGTGCGAAAGAAAAGAAGTAGAAATAAAATCAATAACGTTCAATTAAAAGAGAAAGAGCCAGTGCACTCAGCTAATAGTAACAACACCAAACCCAACTATTACTGCCTGCTGCCATAGGTGCTGACGAGGCCACGCCCATATTCAGGTACCGAAGCGACCAATCACAGTCGTTTTATCTAGAACGAGGTAAAACCTAGACTCCACTGCAGACTTCAGAGTTTACTCGTCCACCCAGTCACCCACGTCCTCCCAGTAGCTCCTGACTGGGCTGGATGTGAGAACCAACAGGCTAATCTGCCTCTGTGTGCCCGGCGACAGCCACAAAGGGCCCCCGTGGCCGACCCCCGCTGCCGCCACACCGACACCCTCATCCCAGAGCCCGTGTGAAGCTGAGAGGAGAAGAAAAGCGAACGCAGGCTCTTTGCTTTGCAGCGCAGCCCTGAATGAAGGACGCAAAGAGGAGCGAATGTGAAGACACTGGAGGGATAATAGAGGAGCGAGTGAAAGGGAGGAGAAAGGAGGGGGTGTGAGGGGAGAAAGCAAAGGGTTCGAGACGCTGTAAATCTAACGGCTGCATGGAAATGACTGACCACACACACACACACACACACACACACACACACACACAGACGTTATTATTCACAAACAACACACTCCCCGTCCTTGGAAACCAGTCTGGTATGTGTGTTTAGCAGAACTGTGGGGTCTGCTAATGATAAAAGTTTAATGTTAAAGCTCAGACAGCTTACACACACACACACACACACACACACACACACACACACACCACCCTGATTCCACTAGAACTTGAGCACTGCAGGATCAGTGAAGAGGCTCCAGATCTGCGTGGCCTCAGTGTCTGTCCGACATTTTAATTTAGTAGAATAGACCGTTTGGATGTTGATTTTCCAGCATTTATTCGCGTTAAAATCAAAAACGGCTTCATTTTCAACACATTAGCAGGTCTGTTGTTGAATCTTTACCAGCTGATACGACGCTGGAACTTTTTTTTTCTTTTTTACAAAACAGCAAACAGGCATCGCCACCGACACTGAAGCAGCCTGCGCAACCTTGCGGGCTGGGATGTGAAGGGGAGTGCACGGGGATGAGGTTGATGAAAGGTGGGGAGGAGGCGGAGAGGGAGGGAGGAAGAATTGAGGAGGAGGAGAAGTCCAGGACGGTACCAGTTACAGGCCTGATTAATGGACACCTAGGTGTGCGGCGTGGCATGCTGGGCAAGGGGAAGCAGTCGGAGATTCCAAACTGGGACCTTTTATCTGTACTGGTGCTTCTCCACCGCATAAAGACAGCAGAAAAACACCGTCCTTGTCCAACAGACAGGCGGGAGCAGAGGTGGATGGTGTAGATCAGAAGTGGGCAGTTATTTAGCCTTTTTTAACTTTTTTAAACCAATCAAGCTGACGAGCTAGCTTAAGTTGGCTTTTGGAGAAGTTATTGCGAAGGTTCTGTGGGGTGGTTAAACACGTGGTCCCCGGGGGGCCTGTTTGCCTGAGATATTTTTGAATATACTCTAAGGATATACAGTATAGTATAGGCAAACCTATACTATACTCTATTTTAAGGTGACAGTAGGTAACGGTCCCGATGTTCCACCCCCCGAATCAAACCTACACCCTCAGTTGTGTGTCCTGTAGCGCTCACACCCTTAAGATGAATGGAGCAGCTTCCTCAAGGCTGTCTCCTGTCGCCACACCCTCCTCAGGAACTGGGCTGTTGATAATAACTTTTTAAATCTATTGTCCTCCATCCTGTCCCCTGTAAGCCAGCCAGCCAGCCAGCCAGACAGCGCACACACCGGACAAGTACGGCTTTGGTTGTGAAAAGATTTGAACAGGAAACACTTACATTTCCTTTTATAGAGCTCAATATTCTCACTGAGCCACACCACCGTCTACAACAGGTCAAGAATCAGTTTGGCCCCAACAGTCGTTCAGCTCAGATTCACCGTTAATTAGACGAATATTAAAGATCTCAGTCATCCAGCTCCTTCCAGACCTGCCTGGAAATGCAGACGTGTCGGCAAAGATGCTGCTGGACACGGATCCAGACTTGTTGCTTCTCGCATCTTTGGATTAAACCAACGGGAAATAAATAGATAAAGTGGTAAAAGTTACAAGCTACATTGAAAAGTTTGCATCTTAAGTGCTGAAGACTTGAAAAAAAGGGATAGAAATCCAACAAAATTCAGATTTAAGGGGAATTTGATAGGTTTGTACGTTTGAATAGGAGCTTGAAGGGGGAAAAAGCCTGGTTCTGAGGCTCTGCAGCCGCAGCTGATAACGCTAACGCTGCGAGCGCAGATGTGCCTTCTCAGGCCTGAGCTATTATTTTTAGAAAAGTTGCTGACAGCCTTCAGCCCGGAGTTTCAACCGGCCTCGTCACATGTTGCTCTCACACACAGAAACGGAGGGAATCTACCTTTAATGCTGAGAGCAGCAGGTGCCTAATTAAAGCAAAACACTTCTGTCAGGGAGAAAGGGAGGCAGGGTCAGAGTGCACTTCATTATTCAGCTCCGTGTGTGTGTGTGTGTGTTTGTAATTACCCAGAACCACCCCCACAGATCGCATCATTTATTTTTGTATTAACCTGCTACTTTCTGAGTTCTCTAATTCATCTTTGACTGTCTGAGCTCTAGGGGGGGGAGATCTTATATTTAGCCATCTTTTTTTATATTAACACTTTGCAGACACTGTCAGAGGTCACGTAAACGAAAAATCTCTTTTGGCTGGAAAGATTTTGGATGTTTGGACAATAGAATGATTATGATGAGTTCAGTTTAGTTTATTTATGTAGTAATTTTTTACAGTGGAAATTGTCTCTAGGTGCTTCACAAAAGGCAGAAACCCAGAGCCAGAACCCCCAGAGAAGCACAGTGGCAAGGAAAAAACTCCCTTTAACAGGAAGAAACCTTGAGCGGGACCGGGCTTACGAGGAGGACCGATCTAGCTGAAAGTTAGCTGGGTATTTACCCCTCCAAAATCAATAATAATAGCCGCGTTATAGATGCTAGTTAGTTATTCCTCGAAGGAAAAACCTGCACCAACATGTTAAAAGTTACTTCTGGCTGGTTTGCAGTTAAAACCTCTGCTGGAAGAACATGTTTTGGAGGCTTTTCTCTGGAACCTCTTCCTGCATCTTCTTCAAACTCCATGCAAAGTCACCCATTATGTCAGCGTGAAACACGCACGGACGTCCTGTCACGTTCCGGCAGCCCGCAGGTTTCTTCCCCCGCTGACCTGCTGGCGCGGCGGGAACCGTCACAGGTGGGAAACGCTCGTAGCGAGAGCGGCGGTACTCACCTAGCGCCAGCGTCAGCAGCAGCGGCGGCAGCCGCCGGTTGATCCTCGCAGCGACCCTCATCCTGTCCGTGTGACTTTTCCCCGCATGCACTCCCGCTCTGCGCTCCTTCAGGCAGCGTCCCGTTCGCCAACGCTCTCGGGCTGATAACGCAGCTTCCAGCTAGCGCCCTCTCACGCCTTTCTCCCTGAATTCGAAGCTGCAGTCAATGATCCCACCCCCTGTATTGTTACTTCTTTGGAACTGAAAGAGAAGAATGCTTTTGTTGGTCTCTCTCGGCAGGGTTAAGGATTTTGAGGGGGATAACAGTTTCTGTGGTCTCCCTGGCGGCGCTGCTGTCGCTCAGTGTCACTCTACCTCTCCCTCTCTCTCTCTTTCTACCCCTCTCTCTATCCCGCAGGGTCTTGCCGCTGCTGTTTTGTGCTCTGGCCAGTCGTCGGTGTTCAGTTGGGAGCTGTCAGACTGGGAGCTCTGCCCATTTGCTGCCTCCCGTATCGTGAGGAGCCGGGGGCAGACCCACCCGGGCCGGACCAATCCCAGAGCTCCGCCCGCCACGTTTTAAATAACAAAGGAAGTTTTCAGAGAGCATGTTTGTCTCTTTCCTCGCACTTTTTAAAACAGGTTGTGACTCAGAGACATCAGCACGAACGATCAGGTTTGGAGTCAGCAGAAATGTGAACGGCCGCCCCAGGATGTGCTAACGTTGTGCTAACGTTGGGCTAAAGGTCAAAGTTTCCAGTGTAGACTCAGAACCAGTTCGGGTACCTTTGTTCAGCGTTTGTGACAATCAAAACTGCCTCTAGGTGCTTCAAGGAAAACAAGATCCAGACCTTCAAAAAACAAGCGTCAGAAAAAACAAATCCTCTTTAACAGGAAGAAACCTGGAGCAGGACCAGGAGCCTCCTGATGAT
>CAAE01011537.1:16838-29170 GCA_000180735.1 Tetraodon nigroviridis | reverse complement strand
CAAAATGACTGTTCAATCCTACAACCTTCTTATTGCGGCAGCTTGGCTAAATGCGGTGTTCTGGTCTTCCATGCCTGTGGTGGGCTGGGCAGCTTATGCCCCTGACCCCACTGGAGCCACCTGTACCATCAACTGGAGACAAAACAATGTGTAAGTCATTGACAGACTGGGTTATCATATCATTTTAAAACCGGGAACTCCCTAAAGCAGGGGTGGGCAAACTTTTTGATTCGTGGGCCACATTGGGTTCTAACATTTGACAAAGGGGCCGGACCAGGAGCAGACGGATGGAGTGCTTTGGTACCCCACCTCATTGGAGAAAAAATACACATCTTGGGATATGGAAAAAACATGTGCTTTAATTTCAAATGAAAACATCTAGTGGGAAAACATCAGAATTGCAGGGGAAATAAAACATTAACAAGGTTTATTCATTTAATTTTTTCAGGTTCGGCGGGCAGGATTAAAATGTTTTACGGGCCGCATGTGGCCCCCGGGCCGTAGTTTGCCCATGCCTGCCTTAAAGAGTTGTTAACAATAAAAAGTCTCGTAAAAATTTAAAAACAACAACAAAATTACATGGACTATGTTTTGTTCTTGGGTTTGGTTAGTAAGTACTCCTAAAGTATACATTGTGGGTTTAGTCTTTGCAAGGCCATTAAACAGTTTTTTAGGTTAGTGTTAAAAAAAATAAATAAATAACGGAAGTACACAGCTAAATTCAACCATTAAAACACACTTTAAAACAAAAGCACAAGAAGTAAAAACAACTTGGTGACAGATAATATAAACATACAACTGAAAGGGAATGTAATGAGCTGACCGAGTGGAAGTAGACCATATCTTTAACTCAACACGTGTCCGAATTTAGTTTTAAAGGAAATTAGGAAATCAATTGATTTTAATGAAGCCAGAATTAGGACCCAAATGCAGACAGACAGACAGACATACATACAATGGCTTAATGGAAATTGCTTACACATGTAATAAAAAAAACTGAACTCTATGGGTTATGTAATTGAAAAATAGAACTTCATCCATCCATCCATTATCCTACCCGCTTTATACCCTGTGGTGTTGCGAGGGTCTGCTGGTGCCTATCTCCTGCTACCTTAGGGCAAAAGGCAGGGGATACACACTGGACAGGCCGCCAGTCTGTCGCAGAGCACACACACAATTCACTCTCACATTCACACACTAGGAACAATTTAGAGTCTCCAATTAACCTTGCTTGTTTTTGGACTGTAGGAGATAGCCGGAGTACCCAGTGAGAACCCACGCACACACAGGGAGAACAAAAATAGAACTTAAAAAAAAAAAAAAAAAATACTTGATTGGATAAACGTGAGAAAAACTGGAGTAAAAGTCCATAGAAAGACAGAGTTACAATTCAGTATATTGGCATGTTTCCACTGCATGGATTTGGATTAACTTTACAGGACCAGTTCTGTCAGTAAATGTCTCCACAGCAGAAACCTGAAAAGTCATTAATAGGAATATCTATGGGGCATAATTAAGTCCCTGCTCCTAGGTGGGGTTTGTAGTTTACTCTGCGCTGATTGGTTAAACCTAAAGCAGGATGTGGTGAAACTCAGCAGAAGAGGAGCTTTAGCCTAGCAGACATAACATCCACCGCATGTATACAACACACAGACTACAAAAGTGGTGAATAGCACCTTCAACATTTACCTACTACCTTGTTCCTTCATCTTCATTTTCTTGTTGCACAATGATTTCATGGTGATTGAAACCCATTACTTCACCGAGGGGTCCTACATACACGGCTAATGAGAGGCCCAAGCGAAAGGAATGGTTCCTATAAAGTTCCTGTCAGAACGTCTGTAGTGAAAACACGCCTAATGAGTGTGTGCTGAACAGAAAAGAAATGGTGCAGAGTCAGACTTGACAGCTGCTTGATAGCTCTTGTTAATTGTGTTTTTTATTCACAGCTCCTTCATCTCTTACACCATGGCAGTGATTTCTGTGAACTTTATATTGCCTTTATTTGTAATGTTCTACTGCTACTACAATGTGTCGGTCACTGTGAAGCAATACAAAGCCAACAACTGCTTGGATAATATCAACATTGAATGGTCAGAGCAGATGGATGTCACTAAGGTAAAGGCTGATTAATCTTTATACACACAACTTTTGAGGTTCCTTTTTGTAGCATTGTATGCTACATTGATGATTTGTTTAAAATCCGAACTGCAAGTCATTTTTTTTTCTTGCACAATTGCACATACAAACTTTACTTGAATATTGTATCACAGCTGAAGTGGTGTTTTTGGTTTTACACAAAGCAAAGGTTAGCCGTTTAGCTGTGGTTAGTAGCACCTTGGCTTGGAGTGATTTAATACACAATCTCGGCTCAATCGTTTTTATGTGAGGGGTACTAAAATAATTGCACCATGAGGAAACAGAAAAGCACAGGGGTTACTGTGTTAGTTGTTGCCAACATATTGGCTCCATGTACATTTTATTGACAATGTTTCCATGAACAGTGCATTCACTAAAAACTTTGTGAGGAGAAATCAGTGAAGTCTGGGTCTTCAATGTACTTCATTTCTATTTTCTCTTTCTGTAATAGACTGTCTGTAATAGACAGTCAGTTTGGCCTTAATGGGTGGGGAGAAATGGGGCAGTGATATAGTACACACACATATAGAAACATGCAATTGCACATAATGCACTTAACACAGATAATCTCCCTGCAGTTCCAAAAGCTTTTTTTAATAGATGGTGCGAAGATGACCACGATGGTGGACGTCCCCATACTAAATTCCACCAATTGCTCCAATAGCTTTTCTGTCCGTAAACAGCCTCCAGCAAAGCAGCAGCGGCGGCGCCCGGACAAGGGCGATTGTCTGATGTGAGCTATAATGGTGGCCACACACACGCAAACATTAGTACAACCGTCAAAAGAAACATAACAGCGGACGCAAAGGAAATCTTACTTGTGGCCACACCTGATCAAACAAGGAAGGGGGATGTTCTAGTCATTCGTACGCGGTGGCACGCTGCGAATCTAAAAACATTTAGTAGTGCAAAACTTACTGAGCAGCCGTTTCCATGAGTAGATGCCAGAATGAATGCTTAACCTACCCGCGCCGCAAAGCGGAAAAGGAAGTGACACAACCAAGTGGGAAGCAGCCTGGGCATCAAGGAGCAGAGAGAGGGTCAACAGGTGTTGGTCTCCTTTTCTAGGGCACCCCCTGTTGACCACACCCAGCCCATCACCTTGATGCAGCACTTCACCTGCCACAGTCTACCCCTCCTTTTTGGATCGTCGTCCCGGGGATGGAGCAGCTAGTGCTGTCAACACTAATTCTAAGGTCTAAAAATAGCCGACACAGCGCTAGACATAGACCCGGTGGGCTGGCCAGCTCCAGAAGCCAAGTCCTCAATAGGCCATGGAAGATGGTGAATATTGGGATGCTTACCAGCAGTGGGCCGAGTCGTTCGACGGATTGACTCTGGGCAGTGATCGAGACGGGACGCCCGTGCCACTGGCGCATTTACTACCTCTACTGTAGGCATCACCAAAGGGCCAGGTGCCACAACCTCTGCATCATGAGTGGGGGATAGTGGCTGGAAAATTAGAAGAGCAGATATTCCCGGAATTTTTCCGCGCTTAAGTGGGCCATCACTTAAGCGCCCAAAATTCCAACTTCATGGAGCTGTAGTTGACCATGTTCCGTTCAGTTGGCCTCAAACCTCTGCTGGCATAGGCAATGGGCCTCACCTTCCCGCCCTGCTCCTGGGAAAGGACAGCACCCAGGCCAGAATGGCTGGCATCCACGTCCAGGATGAAAGGGCGGGAGAAATCAGCATAAGCAAGCACTGGTGTTGTGATAAGCTTAGCCTTGAGGTCGTCAGAACTCTGCTGGCGCTCAGGTGTCCACTTACTAGCCAGCGCCTGCTCTGGCCTGCTCTGACCCTTTCGGTGACTTGGTGCCTCCCAATGCAGCCACCAACCGATGAAGAGGGGCAGCCATTCTGCTGAAGCCCTCCACAAATCTGCGATAGTAGCTAGCGAAGCCAAGAAAGGACCGCAGCTCTGAAGCTGTACGGGGCAACGGCCAGTTTGCCACTACCTCTACCTTGGCGGGGTCAGTAGAAATGCCATGGTCTGAGATGACATGCCCCAGATAGCGCACCTCTCACTAGAAGAAGCAACATTTACTTAGCTTTGCTTTAAGGCCCTGTTGCTTAAGCCGGTTGAGCACCATCGGCAACCTTTCCAAAATGCTGTTCCACAGTGGCTGAAAAAAAACCAACAATATCATCCAGATATAACAGAGACTGACACTGCTGGTCCCAAACATCCGCTGCATCAGCTTCTGGAAAGTGCTGGGAGCATTACAAAGCCCAAAAGGCATGTGATTCCACTCAAAAAGCCCAAATGGAGTACAAAATGCAGTCTTAGACCTGTCCGTTTCTGCAACCGGGACTTGATTGCAGCCACTGGCTAAGTCCAGAGTGGAAAACCAGCGGGCCCCTGTCAGCGCATCCAAGGACTCCTCGATGCGAGGAAGAGGGAAAGCATCTTTTCGGGTCCTTTGATTTAGCTGGCGGTAGTCGACACACATGCGCAGACTGCCATTTTTTTTCCTGACCAACACAATAGGAGAGGCATAAGGGCTGCTGATCTCCCTGATCACCTGTGCCTCAAGGAGCTGATTAATATGCTCCTTCACAACCTCATACTCGTATGGAGGGATATGCCTGTACCGCTGTCTAACCAGAACATCATCCAAGAGGGGAATGTGTGACCAGGTCAGTGCAGCCAAAATCCCCATCATGGGTGGAAAAAACAGATTCATACTCCTTTAGGAGAGCCCTAACCTTGCCCTGCTCTCGAGCAGACAAAGGGTATAGGTCAACCGCCTCAATCTGACTCCTCACGGCCTCAGAAACCGAGTGGGCAGACACCGTTGCTACCACGGATGGTACTTCAGTCACGCTAGCAGGCAAACTGACTAGGCTGGCCTCATCTAACGTACCGATGGTCGTACGAGGGTAAAGCCACACATCCGTGGAACCAACATTTACAACCGGGATGTGAGTAGTCCCTCTCTCAATGTGGACCACTGCGGGAGACACCAGCAGCCCGGCAGGAAGACCAGAGCTTAAAGGTTCAAACAGCAAAGTCACACCTGCAAATTGCTCGGCACAAGTGGCCACAACAACCTTCATTGTACCGCCAGGTATATAATAGGCCTTTTTACCCCATACCTTCACCCGACTCGGAGCCTTTGGAGAAGTTTTAGGCTAGCCTGATGGCATTTCTGCAGTGCCTGAATGACCAGTATAGGTGCCTCAGACACCTGGGAAAATTTAAACAAAGCAGGGCCATGCATCCCAAATAACTCCCCATAGCACCTGCAAATTATGTTCATTCTCAGGACACCAGGAACATCACAAAGAGCGCCTCCCGGGGAGTCGTTCACCACCAGTACCACACAGCAGGACAAAGTTACACCACCTAGCTCCACGTCCAGCTCTAAATAACCGATGTAGGGAATAGCTAGTCCATTGGCTGCCCTGAGTTGCAGCCAGTGACAGGCCTGCAGCTTTTCTTGACCCCAAAGTGCAAAATGGTCGGTTGAAGACGCTCTCTGTCACGGTAGACACCATAGACCCAGTGTCTAACAAGCAAGAGACCTCAACACTACCCATAGTCACTTGTACATAAGGGCACGCGGACACCAACTTAGAAGCATTATCAATCCCGTTACTCACACGTATTGAGCCAGTGACTGCACCCACCAAATGTGGCTCGGCAATTCAGTGGGTGTTAGTTTTCCGTTGACTGGCCCTGGTGGGGCTGCTGGCTACGCTGTCGAGAATTGGGAGCAGAGAACTCAGCATTGGAAACTATGCAAACCCCCTCACACTCCCGAGCAAAATGACCCTGCTGCTAACATCGCCTACAAACCACTGGCCCCCGATAAGCAGGGCAGCTACGCTGCTGTAGACCCGGCAGGAGAGAGATGCTCTTAGCGAGCTGATTAAGCTGCTCCTGCTGCGCCTTTAGCATCTCCCACAGCTCATCAAGCTCTGATGACGATGGCGTATTAGCCATCACTGGAGCACCACCCCTGACACCATACTGGAGGCCAAGGACTGATGGGACAGAATGGCTTCGGCCTCGGGTGCCCCCTGGCAAGCCCTCACGCTCCCACCTAATTGTCTCTGTCCTCACGTCGAGTAATGTAACGGTCGGCTGCCGTCGCACCAGCTGTTTCAACTCCCGACGCAAGGCGCCCCCCAGTACGTTTTCTACAAACTGGTCCCGCAGCAGAACCTCGGCATTTTGCATGATGGTAGGCACTCGTTGCTTTACAGCCTCCATCAAACCCATCAAGGCAAGTGAGGTCTCCCCCTCCTGTTGCCGTCTCGAAAAGAAGGCCTCCTGTAAAGCCACATGCGAGTCAGAGCTCGGGTTCTCCCGTTCGGCAAGGGGACGATACTTTTCTTCCCGTGCCTCCCCCTCAAGGTGGTCAAACAAGAAGAAGGCCTGATCCTGCACAGACAAATGGCACGCTCTCCTACAGGCCTGGACTTCATCAGTCCACTCACTCAACCCAATGCCTAATCTGCCTCTAAACATAGGACACTTTCTGTCACGAGGAACAAAAACTAGCCTCTCACCTGAATGAGAAGTGGACATGGAAGAAGCAATTGGGGGCACACCCATAGAACTAGGAGCAGGTGCAGCTGCTGCCTGCTCCTGACGCAGTCTCTCGTTATCTCCCCGTAAGTGCGCAACTAAATCCCTCAACTCCTGTAACTCTCCTTCCATGGCTAGATACTATTAGAACACTGGGTAATCGGGGGCCACAACAAAAAAACAAAAGAAAATAACTCACCAGACACAAGCACATGTCCACCAGGCACTGGCCGCTGCTTTGCCGACAGACCAACTGCTCACTTCTAAAAAAAAAAAAAAAAAATTTGTAAAAAAAAATGTGTTTATTTTTCAATAAATATACACAATAAAAGAAAACAACAACAACAACAACAACAATAAAAAAATGAAACACGCCTTTGCCCTCAATTTGCAACAATCCTGCCGACAACGCCAAAATGTGGCGTGACGAGCTAGGAGGGGAGCCACTAGGCTGGACTTCAACAATGCCACCTCGGGAATTTCACCCGAGGAAATATTTAAGGGACAAGGCACGCAGACTGGAGTGACAAAGAGGGCAGTAGGCGGTGTCGGATTTAAATAAATTTGATTTCTTATTTTCACAAATTAAAATGACTTTCTTCCAATACCCTGATCAGCAAACAGGAGGGCTCTGTCCAAGCCGAAACCTACCAGGAGGAGGTGTCGTGGGGCAACACAGTAATTTTAAAACTCAGAAACATGCACGCTAAAAGCTATTCATCCCAAACACACGTGACACTGCACACAGGGAAGGTGATGGTGACCTCTGAACCCGGCAAGGGACACGCAACCTAAAAAGAGAAAAGAAGGCCTCCAATCCGAATCGGCGACACCACCTCACTGGATCTCCGGGACTGGAAGACAAGAAAATAAAAAGAAATCAAAACCAATTTAAAAAACCCCCAAATCAATAATTAAAATTGGAATGGACACAACAAAAGGAGGAAATACCCGACAACAGTGAACTTAATATTGTTGTACCAAACCATACAATAAAAGAAATAACGCAGAAGGGGGGATGACCACGATGGTGGACGTCCCCATACTAAATTCCACCAATTGCTCCAATAGCTTTTCTGTCCGTAAACAGCCTCCAGCAAAGCAGCAGCGGCGGCGCCCGGACAAGGGCGATTGTCTGATGTGAGCTATAATGGTGGCCACACACACGCAAACATTAGTACAACCGTCAAAAGAAACATAACAGCGGACGCAAAGGAAATCTTACTTGTGGCCACACCTGATCAAACAAGGAAGGGGGATGTTCTAGTCATTCGTACGCGGTGGCACGCTGCGAATCTAAAAACATTTAGTAGTGCAAAACTTACTGAGCAGCCGTTTCCATGAGTAGATGCCAGAATGAATGCTTAACCTACCCGCGCCGCAAAGCGGAAAAGGAAGTGACACAACCAAGTGGGAAGCAGCCTGGGCATCAAGGAGCAGAGAGAGGGTCAACAGGTGTTGGTCTCCTTTTCTAGG
The DNA here is from genome assembly GCA_000180735.1 of Tetraodon nigroviridis. Lineage (NCBI taxonomy): Eukaryota > Metazoa > Chordata > Actinopteri > Tetraodontiformes > Tetraodontidae > Tetraodon > Tetraodon nigroviridis. The sequence goes on along the minus strand of CAAE01011537.1, from coordinate 21,018 downwards.
GCACCCCCTGTTGACCACACCCAGCCCATCACCTTGATGCAGCACTTCACCTGCCACAGTCTACCCCTCCTTTTTGGATCGTCGTCCCGGGGATGGAGCAGCTAGTGCTGTCAACACTAATTCTAAGGTCTAAAAATAGCCGACACAGCGCTAGACATAGACCCGGTGGGCTGGCCAGCTCCAGAAGCCAAGTCCTCAATAGGCCATGGAAGATGGTGAATATTGGGATGCTTACCAGCAGTGGGCCGAGTCGTTCGACGGATTGACTCTGGGCAGTGATCGAGACGGGACGCCCGTGCCACTGGCGCATTTACTACCTCTACTGTAGGCATCACCAAAGGGCCAGGTGCCACAACCTCTGCATCATGAGTGGGGGATAGTGGCTGAAAATTAGAAGAGCAGATATTCCCGGAATTTTTCCGCGCTTAAGTGGGCCATCACTTAAGCGCCCAAAATTCCAACTTCATGGAGCTGTAGTTGACCATGTTCCGTTCAGTTGGCCTCAAACCTCTGCTGGCATAGGCAATGGGCCTCACCTTCCCGCCCTGCTCCTGGGAAAGGACAGCACCCAGGCCAGAATGGCTGGCATCCACGTCCAGGATGAAAGGGCGGGAGAAATCAGCATAAGCAAGCACTGGTGTTGTGGTAAGCTTAGCCTTGAGGTCGTCAGAACTCTGCTGGCGCTCAGGTGTCCACTTACTAGCCAGCGCCTGCTCTGGCCTGCTCTGACCCTTTCGGTGACTTGGTGCCTCCCAATGCAGCCACCAACCGATGAAGAGGGGCAGCCATTCTGCTGAAGCCCTCCACAAATCTGCGATAGTAGCTAGCGAAGCCAAGAAAGGACCGCAGCTCTGAAGCTGTACGGGGCAACGGCCAGTTTGCCACTACCTCTACCTTGGCGGGGTCAGTAGAGATGCCATGGTCTGAGATGACATGCCCCAGAATAGCGCACCTCTCACTAGAAGAAGCAACATTTACTTAGCTTTGCTTTAAGGCCCTGTTGCTTAAGCCGGTTGAGCACCATCGGCAACCTTTCCAAATGCTGTTCCACAGTGGCTGAAAAAAAACCAACAATATCATCCAGATATAACCAGAGACTGACACTGCTGGTCCCAAACATCCGCTGCATCAGCCTCTGGAAAGTGCTGGGAGCATTACAAAGCCCAAAAGGCATGCGATTCCACTCAAAAAGCCCAAATGGAGTACAAAATGCAGTCTTAGACCTGTCCGTTTCTGCAACCGGGACTTGATTGCAGCCACTGGCTAAGTCCAGAGTGGAAAACCAGCGGGCCCCTGTCAGCGCATCCAAGGACTCCTCGATGCGAGGAAGAGGGAACGCATCCTTTCGGGTCCTTTGATTTAGCTGGCGGTAGTCGACACACATGCGCAGACTGCCATCTTTTTTCCTGACCAACACAATAGGAGAGGCATAAGGGCTGCTGATCTCCCTGATCACCTGTGCCTCAAGGAGCTGATTAATATGCTCCTTCACAACCTCATACTCGTATGGAGGGATATGCCTGTACCGCTGTCTAACCAGAACATCATCCAAGAGGGGAATGTGTGACCAGGTCAGTGCAGCCCAAATCCCCATCATGGGTGGAAAAGACAGATTCATACTCCTTTAGGAGAGCCCTAACCTTGCCCTGCTCTCGAGCAGACAAAGGGTATAGGTCAACCGCCTCAATCTGACTCCTCACGGCCTCAGAAACCGAGTGGGCAGACACCGTTGCTACCACGGATGGTACTTCAGTCACGCTAGCAGGCAAACTGACTAGGCTGGCCTCATCTAACGTACCGATGGTCGTACGAGGGTAAAGCCACACATCCGTGGAACCAACATTTACAACCGGGATGTGAGTAGTCCCTCTCTCAATGTGGACCACTGCGGGAGACACCAGCAGCCCGGCAGGAAGACCAGAGCTTAAAGGTTCAAACAGCAAAGTCACACCTGCAAATTGCTCGGCACAAGTGGCCACAACAACCTTCATTGTACCGCCAGGTATATAATAGGCCTTTTTACCCCATACCTTCACCCGACTCGGAGCCTTTGGAGAAGTTTTAGGCTAGCCTGATGGCATTTCTGCAGTGCCTGAATGACCAGTATAGGTGCCTCAGACACCTGGGAAAATTTAAACAAAGCAGGGCCATGCATCCCAAATAACTCCCCATAGCACCTGCAAATTATGTTCATTCCCAGGACACCAGGAACATCACAAAGAGCGCCTCCCGGGGAGTCGTTCACCACCAGTACCACACAGCAGGACAAAGTTACACCACCTAGCTCCACGTCCAGCTCTAAATAACCGATGTAGGGAATAGCTAGTCCATTGGCTGCCCTGAGTTGCAGCCAGTGACAGGCCTGCAGCTTTTCTTGACCCCAAAGTGCAAAATGTCGGTTGAAGACGCTCTCTGTCACAGTAGACACCATAGACCCAGTGTCTAACAAGCAAGAGACCTCAACACTACCCATAGTCACTTGCACATAAGGGCACGCGGACACCAACTTAGAAGCATTATCAATCCCGTTACTCACACGTATTGAGCCAGTTACTGCACCCACCAAAGTGTGGCTCGGCAATTCAGTGGGTGTTAGTTTTCCGTTGACTGGCCCTGGTGGGGCTGCTGGCTACGCTGTCGAGAATGGGGAGCAGAGAACTCAGCATTGGAAACTATGCAAACCCCCTCACACTCCCGAGCAAAATGACCCTGCTGCTAACATCGCCTACAAACCACTGGCCCCCGATAAGACAGGGAGTACGCTGCTGTAGACCCGGCAGGAGAGAGATGCTCTTAGCGAGCTGATTAAGCTGTTCCCTCTGCGCCTTTAGCATCTCCCACAGCTCATCAAGCTCTGATGACGATGGCGTATTAGCCATAACTGGAGCACCACCCCTGACACCATACTGGAGGCCAAGGACTGATGGGACAGAATGGCTTCGGCCTCGGTGCCCCCTGGCAAGCCCTCACGCTCCCACCTAATTGTCTCTGTCCTCACGTCGAGTAATGTAATGGTCGGCTGCCGTCGCACCAGCTGTTTCAACTCCCGACGCAAGGCGCCCCCCAGTACGTTTTCTACAAACTGGTCCCGCAGCAGAACCTCGGCATTTTGCATGATGGTAGGCACTCGTTGCTTTACAGCCTCCATCAAACCCATCAAGGCAAGTGAGGTCTCCCCCTCCTCTTGCCGTCTCGAAAAGAAGGCCTCCTGTAAAGCCACATGCGAGTCAGAGCTCGGGTTCTCCCGTTCGGCAAGGGGACGATACTTTTCTTCCCGTGCCTCCCCCTCAAGGTGGTCAAACAAGAAGAAGGCCTGATCCTGCACAGACAAATGGCACGCTCTCCTACAGGCCTGGACTTCATCAGTCCACTCACTCAACCCAATGCCTAATCTGCCTCTAAACATAGGACACTTTCTGTCACGAGGAACAAAAACTAGCCTCTCACCTGAATGAGAAGTGGACATGGAAGAAGCAATTGGGGGCACACCCATAGAACTAGGAGCAGGTGCAGCTGCTGCCTGCTCCTGACGCAGTCTCTCGTTATCTCCCCGTAAGTGCGCAACTAAATCCCTCAACTCCTGTAACTCTCCTTCCATGGCTAGATACTATTAGAACACTGGGTAATTGGGGGCCACAACAAAAAAAACAAAAGAAAATAACTCACCAGACACAAGCACATGTCCACCAGGCACTGGCCGCTGCTTTGCCGACAGACCAACTGCTCACTTCTTAAAAAAAAAAAAAAAAAAACAATTTGTAAAAACAGTTTATTTTTCAATAAATATACACAATAAAAGAAAACAACAACAATTAAAAAAATGAAACACGCCTTTGCCCTCAATTTGCAACAATCCTGCCGACAACGCCAAAATGTGGCGTGACGAGCTAGGAGGGGAGCCACTAGGCTGGACTTCAACAATGCCACCTCGGGAATTTCACCCGAGGAAATATTTAAGGGACAAGGCACGCAGACTGGAGTGACAAAGAGGGCAGTAGGCGGTGTCGGATTTAAATAAATTTGATTTCTTATTTTCACGAATTAAAATGACTTTCTTCCAATACCCTGATCAGCAAACAGGAGGGCTCTGTCCAAGCCGAAACTTACCAGGAGGAGGTGTCGTGGGGCAACACAGTAATTTTAAGACTCAGAAACACTGCACGTTAAAAGCTATTCATCC
>CAAE01011526.1:22093-37302 GCA_000180735.1 Tetraodon nigroviridis | reverse complement strand
TGTGTGTGTGTCAACAACAAACTCTGCCCATTGGCCCCTTTTCTTAAGCCCCACCCATTTGTAACAGACCATAAACAACACACACATTTAAATCTGCTTTGTGTGTGTGTGTGTGTGTGTGTCCAGTTCAAAGATCCTCTCATCCTGCTGCTGTTGGCGTCGGCCGTCATCAGCGTCCTCATGCACCAGTTCGATGACGCCATCAGCATCACTGTGGTGAGTCTCACACACACACACACACACACACACCTAGACCTTCATCATACCTGCTGTCCTCTAACTCTCCATCATGTTCACAGGCCATCATCATCGTGGTGACCGTGGCCTTCGTCCAGGTCAGTGTGTGTGTGTGTGTGTGTGTGTGTGTGTGCGTGTGTGTGTGTGTTATTATTGACGTCTCCTTTCTTCAGGAGTACCGCTCAGAGAAATCTCTGGAAGAACTGGGGAAACTGGTGCCTCCAGAATGTCACTGGTGAGAAGGGGACCAGGTTTCTGTGTGTGTGTGCGTGTGTGTGTGTGTGTGTGTGTTGATCATGTGATGCCTGCAGTGTGAGGGAGGGGGTCCTGGAGCACCTGCTGGCCAGAGAGCTGGTCCCTGGAGACACCGTCTGCCTGTCGGTGGGGGAGAGAGTCCCGGCGGACCTCCGGCTGTTCGAGGTGCACACACTCCCTGTCCTGCTGTCCCCCCTGTCCTGCTGTCCACCCTGACCCCTGTCCTCCTGCCCCCCTGTCCTCCTGTCCTGCTGTCCCCCCTGTCACCCTGACCCCTGTCCTCCTGTCCTGCTGTCCCCCCTGTCCTGCTGTCCACCCTGACCCCTGTCCTCCTGCCCCCCTGTCCTCCTGTCCTGCTGTCCTCCTATTCCCCTACTATCCCCCTCCTCCCGTCCCCCTCTCGTCCCCGGTGTCTCCGCTGACGTCCTCGTCTGCGCTCTGTCCTCTCAGTCCACAGACCTGTCCGTGGACGAGTCCAGCCTGACGGGGGAGACCACCCCCAGCTCCAAGCACACCTTCCCCCAGATGGGCGGGGCCAACAGAGACGCGGCGTCCTGCAGCAACATCGCCTTCATGGGGACGCTGGTGCGCTGCGGCAGAGCCAAGGTTCGCTGGCTAGGCTAGGCTAGGCTAGGCTAGGCTAGCTTCTACCGCAGACTGACCCTGTGGTGGTGGTGTTCCTCAGGGCATCGTCATAGGAACCGGCGAGAACTCGGAGTTTGGGGAGGTTTTCAAGATGATGCAGGCAGAGGAGGTGAGGCTGGGCTGGTGGGCGGGGCCGACCTGACGCTGCCGGGGGCGGGGCCGACCTGATGCTGCCATGGGCGGGGCTGACCTGGGGCTGCTGTGTTCAGGCTCCCAAGACGCCGCTGCAGAAGAGCATGGACCTGCTGGGGAAGCAGCTGTCGCTCTACTCCTTCGGCATCATCGGTGAGACGCCTGCAGCTCCTCCTCCTCCTCACGCTCCTCCTCCCTCCTCACGCTGCTCCCTCCTCCTCCTCTGCTCCCAGGGGTCATCATGCTGGTGGGCTGGCTGCAGGGCAAGAGCATCCTGGACATGTTCACCATCGGAGTCAGGTGACTGGCGCCCCCCTCACACCCCCTCCCCCAGGTGGAGCGCTAACCTTCTCCCCCGCCTCAGCCTGGCCGTGGCCGCCATCCCAGAAGGTCTCCCCATCGTGGTGACAGTGACGCTGGCGCTGGGCGTGATGAGGATGGTGAAGAAGAGGGCCATCGTGAAGAAGCTGCCCATCGTGGAGACGCTGGGTGGGTGCTGCTCCGGCACCGCCTCCACAGGAGACACGCCCCCACTGAGAGAGAGAGAGTGTGTGTGTGTGTGTGTGTGTGTGTGTGTGTGTGTGTGTGTGTGTGTGTTCTCAGGTTGCTGTAATGTCATCTGTTCGGACAAGACTGGAACTCTGACCAAGAATGAGATGACCGTCGCCCAGATGTTCACGTCAGACGGGCTCCACGCTGAGGTCTGCATCTTCCTCCTCACCTCAAACACACCTGAGGCCACCTGACCCCTCTGCTGATGTCCTCAGGTGACCGGCGTGGGCTACAGCGGTGCCGGGGAGGTCATCCTGGACGGGGAGGTGGTCCACGGCTTCTCCTGCCCCTCCATCACCAAGATCGTGGAGGTCAGCCAAGCTCTCCTTCTTCTGTGGTGGCTCCACACACAGTACAGATGGTCACTGTGTGTGTGTGTGTGTGTGTGTGTGTATGTGTACGCGTGCGCGTGCGCCAGGCTGGCTGTGTGTGTAACGACTCCATCATCAGAAACCACACCCTGCTGGGGCGGCCAACAGAGGGCGCTCTCATCGCTCTGGCCATGAAGGTAAAGGTGTCCATCAGAGGACGTCTAGCTGGGTCGTGAGGACGGCGTCCGCTGAAGACCGCTCGTCCTAACGGGCTGGGCTCTGTCCCAGATGGGTCTGGAGGGTCTCCAGCAGGAGTACGTGCGTCTGGAGGAGCACCCCTTCACCTCGGAGCAGAAGTGGATGGCGGTCCGCTGCGTCCACCGGACCCTGCAGGTGAGGCTCCGCCCACGTCGCAGCCTCGCCTGGCCGTCTGCTCAGCTGACCGGCGTGCTGTGACAGGACCACCCGGGGCTCTACTTCCTGAAGGGGGCGTACGAGCAGGTGATGCGCCAGTGCTCCTCCTACCACAGCCGGGGCGGCGCGCTGCCCCTCGGCCACCAGCAGAGGGAGCTCTACCAGCAGCAGCTCAGCTACATGGGCAGCGCCGGCCTCAGAGGTACCCGGGCCGCCGGCGCCGGCACCAGCGCCGGCACCAGCGCTCACACCTCTGCTCCTCCCACAGTGCTGGCCTTCGCCTCGGGGCCCCAGCTGGGGAACCTGACCTTCCTGGGTCTGGTGGGCATCATTGACCCGCCCAGGTCAGGGGTCAAGGAGGCCGTGGCAACGCTCATCGGTTCTGGTGTCGCCGTCAAGATGATCACCGGCGACTCCCAGGAGACCGCCGTCTCCATAGGTAACCGCAGGCGCTGGTGGGCGGAGTCAGCCAGCTGCTGGAACAGCAGGGTTTATTATTGATGAGAGTTACTGAGTGGTAATAACACATATACCCGGTCCGCCTGACTCCGCCTCTGCTTCTGCAGCCGCTCGTCTGGGCTTCTACTCCAAAGGCAGCCAGTGTCTGTCTGGAGACGAGGTGGACGCGCTGGACCTGCAGCAGCTCTCCCAGATGGTCCATCGGGTGAGGACCACCACGCCTCAGGAGCCGGGCCTCTGCTGGGGCCTCTACTGGGCCTCTGCTGGGGCCTCTGCTGGGCCTCTGCTGGGGCCCCTGCTGGGCCTCTGCTGGGGCCTCTGCTGGGCCTCTGCTGGGGCCTCTGCTGGGCCTCTGCTGGGCCTCTGCTGGGGCCCCTGCTGGGCCTCTGCTGGGGCCTCTGCTGGGCCTCTGCTGGGGCCTCTGCTGGGGCCCTCCACTGGGCCCAGTCCAGCATTCTGCTGGTTCCAGGGACAGAACCAGGTTTGACTTTCCCGTCTGTGTTCCTGCAGATCGCCGTTTTCTACAGAGCCAGCCCCCGACACAAGCTGAAGATTGTCAAGGTGAGTGTGTGTGTGTTCCCGTGTGTGTGTGTCAGCGGGCCCCCCGCTGAGGCTCTGACCTGCTGCTGCAGTCCCTCCAGAACGTGGGTGCGGTGGTGGCCATGACGGGCGATGGTGTGAACGACGCGGTGGCCCTCAAAGCGGCCGACATCGGCGTGGCCATGGGCCAGACGGGCACGGACGTGTGCAAGGAGGCGGCAGACATGATCCTGGTGGACGACGACTTCCAGACCATCATGTAAGGTCAAAGGTCAGCCATACCGCGGTGCAGCTAGGCAGCAACCAGCCTGTTGTGTCGGCAGGTCGGCCATCGAGGAGGGAAAAGGCATCTACAGCAACATCAAGAACTTTGTGCGCTTCCAGCTGAGCACGTGAGTAAGACACGCCTGCTGGTGTGAGCCGAGCTGGCGGCCTGAGCGCGCCCTGCTGGTCTCCAGGAGCATCGCGGCCCTGACGCTCATCTCCTTGGTGACGCTGATGAACTTCCCCAACCCGCTCAACGCCATGCAGATCCTGTGGATCAACATCATCATGGACGGGCCCCCCGCCCAGAGGTACCGCAGCATCCCGGGAGCCCTGGTTCCAGGCTGGGCGGTGCGTTGACGGGCTTCGCGTCTGCACCCGCCCCAGTTTGGGGGTGGAGCCTGTTGACAGGGACGTGATCAGGAAGCCGCCGCGTAACGTGAAGGACAGCATCATCACCCGCAGCCTCATCGTCAAGGTCCTGGTGTCGGCCTTCATCATCGTGTGCGGGACGCTCTTCGTCTTCTGGAGGGAGGTGAGCGCTTGGCCGAAGGAGGCGTGGCCTCCCAGGGCGCCGCCGCTCGCTGATGCCTCTGTGCTCCTCAGCTGCGGGACAACGTGATCACGCCTCGAGACACCACCATGACCTTCACCTGCTTCGTCTTCTTCGACATGTTCAACGCGCTGAGCTCTCGTTCCCAGGTGAGTGGCTCCTCCCCCTCCTTGCTCACCTGGGCTGGGACCTGGGCTGGGACCTGGGCTCTCACCTGGGCTGGGACCTGGGCTCTGACCTGGGCTCTCACCTGGGCTGGGACCTGGGCTCTGACCTGGGCTCTCACCTGGGCTGGGACCTGGGCTCTGACCTGGGCTCTCACCTGGGCTGGGACCTGGGCTCTGACCTGGGCTCTCACCTGGGCTGGGACCTGGGCTGGGACCTGGGCTCTCACCTGGGCTGGGACCTGGGCTCTGACCTGGGCTCTCACCTGGGCTGGGACCTGGGCTCTGACCTGGGCTCTCACCTGGGCTGGGACCTGGGCTGGGACCTGGCCTCTCACCTGGGCTGTGTCCTCAGACCCGCCTGGTCCATGAGATGGGTCTGTGCAGCAACAGGACCTTCTGCTACGCCGTCCTGGCCTCCATCATGGGGCAGCTCCTCGTCATCTACTTCCCCCCTCTGCAGGGGGTCTTCCAGACGGAGAGCCTCAGCCTGGCTGGTACGTTCCTCTGCCGGTGCCGGTGCCGGACCCGGGCTGTGGTGTAGAACTCTGGTGGCTCTGACTAGCATTAGCGGCTGAAGCTAACGCTTGGCTCCTCCCCAGACCTGCTCTTCCTGGTGGTCCTCACGTCGTCCGTCTGCATCGTGTCCGAGCTCATCAAGCTGGTGGAGCGGCGAAGGGGTGGGGCCAACAGGATCCCGCCCACAGACTTTTTCCACGAGGTATGACCCCGCCCACTGTGCCCAGTGCTGACTGCAAAGACCGGTGGTTTCTGGGGGGGGCCCGTCCTGACCTCAGATCCAGAACCAGGTCCTGGAGCCACCAACTGAACCTTCCTCTGAAGACTCTTGTTGTTTATTTAAACGCTTCCGACGGCGGCCAGATGGCGCCTTCACTCCTCCGGGCGGGTGGCGGTCCGATACATGATTGGACCCCGGCGGAGGTTCCAGAGGAACCTCTGGAACCTCCTGGACTCTGAAGGAAACTCTCCCCTCTGATGAATAAATGCATTTTGTTTCTTTGGTTTTTTTAGCACTGACCTGTTTTTTCCCCAGAATTTGGATTTTGTCTTTTTAACTTTTTGTAAGGTTTTATTTTTTAGAAGGGACGAAGCTGTCGGACGTCCTGGATGTTCCTCAGAACCAAAGTTCTGCTCGCTGCTGTACATGTGACACGCTGACGTTTGTCAACCTGAACCCGTGTGCTCCGTGGACCACCCGAACACTGGAAATAAACGTCAAGCGTTGGAGAGGCGGTGTTTGCGTTCATGACCTCCTGACCTTCCTGCTGTCTCACAGCTGTCTGCTCCTCCAGCTCTTCTCCAACTGGAGGAGGTGAAGACGTGGCGGCTGTTTTTGTTTTGATGCGGTCACCGGTTGGGACGGATGTGGCTTCCTAGGCCTGATGTTCTTGTGCTTCTCTGCTGGGCTCCAGCCCTGACCTGGACCCAGCGTCGGACCCGCGACTGCACGGCCCATCGGGGTAAAGTCAGGTAAAGGTGAGGAAGCAGCTGCGCGTCCTCCTCCTTTCCTCTCCTCTTCTGGGAGTTTAAAATGATGTTTGATTTAACGTCATGTGTGGAAATTCCCACCTTTGCGCGGTCCTTGAACACGCCAGCGCTATTCCGACGTCCGTGAAGTACCCTCGGTGTTTGTGTGGTCACGTGACTGCGTCGCGCTCGTGCGGCTGGTTGAAACCGAAAGCAAGCGGCTGAAGAGCCCGCAGCCTCCGCTCCGCCATGTCCGCCCTCCCCCGGAGCTCCGCCATGGCCGCCCTCCCCCGGCGGCTCTTCGCCGTCGTGCAGCGCCGCTACACGCTGGACGCCGCCCCGCTGCTGCGGACGCAGGGCTACGTGGACGGCCGCTGGGTCTCCGCGGCGGCCGAGTTCCCGGTGCTGGACCCCGGCAGCGGGCAGGAGATCGCCCGGGTCTCCAACTGCGGGCCGGACGAGGCCCGGCCGCTGGGTCTCCGCGGCGGCCGAGTTCCCGGTGCTGGACCCCGGCAGCGGGCATGAGATCGCCCGGGTCTCCAACTGCGGGCCGGACGAGGCCCGGACGGCCGTGGCCGCCGCCCACGAGGCCTTCCAGTCCTGGAAGTGGACGACCGCCAAGGTACGCGAGGCTCCGCACGTACACGCCCGTCCCGGGCTGACCTTTGCCCCCCCCCCCAGGAGAGGAGCGACCTGCTGAGGAGGTGGTCCGACCTGATGCTGCTGCACAGGGACGAGCTGGCGCGTCTGATCACCTTCGAGTGCGTGAGTACTTTAGCATGCTAACCAGCTAGCTTCGGGCTCCAGGTGAGCGGCTCCTCCTCCGGACCCGGGTCCCATCCCACCGTGCCTTCCAGGGCAAACCCACGCGCGAGGCCGTGGGCGAGGTGGCCTACGCCGCCTCCTTCCTGGACTGGTTCTCCGGGGAGGCCCGCCGCGTGGACGGAGACATCATAGCTTCGCCGTCGCGAGGCCGCAGACTGCTGCTCCTCAAGCAGCCTGTGGGCGTGGCCGCCATCATCACGCCGGTGAGCAGCGTCTGGAGGTTCAGGAGCAGGAACCTTTATGGTTCCTGGACTTTGGCCTTGAGCAGGACCAAACTGGGGTCCTGGTCCTGGTCCAGGGTCTGCAGGGGGTCTAACCCCAGCTGTGGTTGGTCCACAGTGGAACTTTCCCAGCGCCATGATCACCAGGAAGGTGGGCGCCGCTCTGGCTGCCGGATGCACCACGGTGGTCAAACCCGCCGAGGACACGCCCCTGTCGGCCCTGGCTCTGGCTGAGGTTAGTACGCTGCCATGGCAACCTGCTACACCTGCAGCCTTAGCCTGTTAGAGGGCTGATGCTGATCACCTGACCATCTGAGCCTCTCCTCGGTGTCGGTAGCTAGCCGAACAGGCCGGGATCCCGTCGGGGGTCTTCAACGTGGTTCCCTGCTCCAGGGCAAACACTCCATCAGTGGGGGAGGTCCTCTGCACCCACCCACTGGTGGCCAAGATCTCCTTCACAGGCTCCACGGCCACCGGCAAGGTGAGACGCTCGGGCGGCGTCGCCCCCTGCTGGCGGAGGCGCCGTTGCACACTCACAGTTGTTGGGCCACGTTTGCAGTTGCTGCTGAAAATGGCTGCCGACACGGTGAAGAGGGTCTCCATGGAGCTGGGTGGCCACGCCCCCTTCATCGTGTTTGACAGCGCTGACGTGGACAAGGCGGTGGGCGGAGCCATGGCGTCCAAGTTTCGGAACTCTGGCCAGGTGGAGTGTTGAGGAGGGCGGAGCGTGCGGAGCGCGGCCGAGCGCGCCAACCTTGAGTCCTCTGTGGTCCCGCAGACGTGCATCTGCTCCAACCGCTTCCTGGTGCAGAGCGGCATCCACGACCGCTTTGTGGAGAAGCTGGGTGAAGCCATGGAGGCGGAGCTCCGCATGGGTCACGGGTCGGAGCCAGACACCACCCAGGGGCCGCTGATCAACAGCAGGGCTGCAGAGAAGGTGACGCTCCCGCATATTAGCATTAGCTGGCTGCCCGTGTAACCCGCCCCCACCCTGCAGGTGGCGCTGCAGATCTCGGACGCGCTTTCTCAGGGAGCCAAGCTGCTGAAAGGCGGCAAACGTGTGCAGGGGTCGTTCGTGGAGCCGACGCTGCTCGCCGACGTCACCGCCGACATGCTGTGCATGCAGGAGGAGACCTTCGGCCCGCTGGTGCCCGTCCTCAGGTGGGTGGGGGGTCGCGTGACTCCGGGTCCAGACGTCGTGGTGGATCCAGATGTTTTGAGCTGAGCAGAACCTCCCCTCACAGGTTTACCAGCGAGGAAGAAGCTCTGGCCATCGCCAACGCCTCCAACTTCGGCCTCGCAGGCGAGTCCGCGCTCGCAGAGCTTCCTGCTCCTGGTCGTCCCTGCCTGACCGGCACGCGCGTCTGTCCACAGGCTACTTCTTCTCGCAGGACGTGAGTCAGATCTGGCGTGTTGCCGAGGCGATGGAGGTGGGGATCGTCGGAGTCAACGAGGGGGTCGTGTCTGCCGCCGAGGCGCCGTTCGGCGGGACCAAACAGTCGGGTCTGGGCTCCGAAGGATCCAAGTACGGCATCAACGAGTACCTGGAGATGAAGTACGTGTGCATGGGAGGCCTGGCGCCCTGACGCCCACGCCAGCGGCCCGGAAGCTAAGCTGGCGCGGTCAAGACGCTAGCCGCCAAATTCAGGTCTGAACACTTTTGTTAACACGGTTGAATCGGAGGCGGAGCAGTTGTGGGGAGCTAAAACGCTCTAGCTAAGTTCAACTTAAGAAGGCTTATTGAGACATGCTAATGTGCTAACAGTCCAACCGCTAACCTACCCAATGATCATGATGCTAATCTTTCTGATAAACTGAAGTCAAACACGTCGGATAAACATGAAAATGATGCTTTATTCGTCTTTGATCCTGTGAATTTAGTGATTTTTTTTTCCATCTAGTTCAGGAACTAAACTTATTTACACGTTTGTCCGTGGAAAAAGCAGTTTAAAGTTGTTGGTTCCAACCACTCGTTGATCCTTCAAACCTTCTGATTTCAGAGGAAATAAAAGCTTCAGTTGTTGCGTCTTTGTTGTTTTTGTGCAGACGAGCTTTTTTTCTCTGGACCTCGATGACGTCGTCAGTGGAAACGCTGCTGAGGAGCCCTCCTGGCGTTTCCACGGTAACGTCTGAGGTCAGGATCTAACGCGAGCAAGTTAGCCATTAGCTAAGCTAACCCGCCATTGGCGTTTCCACTGTCTGCCAACCTGACGTCGCTTAGCAACACCAGCCCCGGGGGTTTGTGGGTAATGGCGACCTTCTAGAACCGTCTCAGGTTGCAGTTCCGATCAGCCGAAGGTGTTGGCAGTGCTGGCGGCCCAGACCCGGTTCCGGCTGCGCGCGGGTCCGGGCAGCTGGTCCTGGTCGCTGTCCAGCTCGGACTCGGACAGCATCAGGCTGGAGTTGTGCTCCGAGCTGCGATGTTTGACACCTGAGGACGCGTGAGGACGCGTGAGGACGCGTGAGGACGCTGCTCCAGCAGGGGGCGCTGACGGGGCGGGACTTACAGAACCTGGGGCGGAGCTCCACCCTCTCCTGTTCATCCATGTTGTCCAGCATGGTGTACCTGGTCCTCCGCCTGCCCTTGGACTGTCTCCTGAACACACACATCAGCCCTGAGCCTCAGCCTCCTCCTTCTCCCCCGCTCCCCTCCTCCTCCTCCTCCTCCTCCTCCTCCTCCTCTCTCCTCCTCCTCCCCCCCTCCTCCCCTCCTCCTCCTCTCCCCTCCTCCTCCTCCTCCTCCCCTCCCCTCCTCCTCCTCCTCCTCCCCTCCTCCTCACCTCCTGCAGCAGCAGATGAAGGTCCAGCTGATGGTGAGGATGAGGAGCGCCACCATGAAGCTGCTCAGGATGACGTAGAGGAGCCTCCACTCTGGAAGAGAACCAACAACCCTCAGCACCTCCACGCCTCCACCAGCTCCTCCCACCAGCTCTTCGCCCACCGCAGTTGCTCTCGCCGTCGCCAAGGTAACGGCGAAGCAGGTTCTCCGTCCAGAAGGGCTCGCAGCTGCACTGTCTGCTGACCGGATCACACTGGCCCCGCCCAGAACAGCGGAGCGCACAGGCTGGAAGGAGACGGGACCTCCGTCACATGATGGGGTCCCAAGCCCCGCCCCCTCCAGCAGGAACTCACAGACGGCCTCCACCCTCAGGACCCTGAAGAGCAGGAAGTCGTTCTTCTGGCCCAGCAGCTGGTTCCTCAGCAGGAGAACCAGCCTGGAGGCAGACGTGGGCCCGTCCGGACCGGCCACGGAGAACCGCAGCACCGTACTGCACACACACGCACACACACACAGCTGTGTGGGCGTGTCCTGCTGCTCCTGTCCTCTTCTCCCGGCCTACCTGGACGGCGAGCGTCCCTGCAGCGCTCGGAGCTGCAGCTCTGCGTCCAGGACGTGCAGCAGCGCGGCGAGCTGCCGGACCAGCGTGTCCCTCTGGGCCACGCTCACCTGCCAGACCGGAACCAGCAGCTCCAGCTCCACCTCCTGGCCGCCGCCGGGCTCTGCAGGCACAAACGGCCGTCAGAGCCGTCGCAGCTCTGGCGCCCGGAGCGTGGCTCCGCCCCCACCTGGCCGCACCTCCACGGTGGCGGCGGCGCTGCTGCAGCGGCCCCGGGCGTCGGTCACCTGCAGCTGGAACAGGTAGGTCCCCTGGACCAGGTTGCTCAGGTAGAGGCTCGGCTGCGAGTCGGAGGCGTAGAGAACGTCCTGGACAGAGGAGAGGAGGAGTAAGCCGACGCCCCCGCCGCCCCGCCCGGCTCCGCCCCTCAGGTCTGACCCCGGCCGCTGGACTCTGCCGGTCCCGGAGCCACAGGTAGCGGACCTCGGTTTGGTCGCCGCCGGTTACGGAGCCACGCAGCACCAGGGAGTTGTTGGGCAGGGTGAGGGTGTGGCTGCCGCTGGCGTGGGCGACGGGCGGAGGGCCGGGGTCTGCGGGGGGAGGAGGGGCCGTTTCCACGGTGACCGCCGAGGGTGGCTGGGCGGGCTGATGCTTCAGCCACACCTGGAGGGACAGGAGGGCGCCGTCTGTCGCCCCCTGCTGGTCCCTCAACCGGTGCTCCCCCGCCTGGAGGCCCGTCGCTGTGGCAACCGGCCGCTCGGCTCCATCCAGCCCGGACAGACCGCTGAGGCAACAGTCGGCAAGAGACAACAGTCGGCAGGGAGGCAACCTTCTGTCTGGACCCACGATGGCCAGCGGGCCTCGGGTTGACCCCATGACCTCTGGTTTGGAGGGGCTGGTGGGTGGAGAGCTGCTGCTTCTGAGAGTGGAGGGGTCAGAGGTCAGGCCCCCCGGAGGACGTGTGGATGCTGGTGGGCCCCCATGTGAAGGCTGGAGGACCTCCAACAAACCTGAGGAGCAACGACAAGAACCAGGCAAGGTGTGTGTGTGCGCGCGCGCGTGTGTGTGTGCGTGTGTGTGTACCAGTTCTGAGCTCTGATGGCGCACTGTGGTCTACAGGGTTTCCTGAGGCCAGGATCAGGGGCTGGTCTGAGGGTGGAGGCTTGATGACATCACCCATCGGTGCCGGCATGCTGCCGGGCCTGGCAGAGGCAGGAAGTGATGTCACCTCACGGTGGGAGAAGTCAGGAGTTGTCGGCGCTTGGGTCTGGAGACGGGAAGGTAAAGTCATGAAATGGGCGCTGGTGGGGAGGGGCGGGGCTCCGCCGGCCCCCGAACGCCTCTCCCTTCACCAGAGACTGCAGGACGAGCGTCTGCGGGGACGCCCGCCGCAGGAAGACCAGCACCGAGTCGGCCCCCGGCCGCCCCCGGGGGCGGCAGCGCGCCGCCTGCCGGCAGCTGAGGGCGTAGCAGCGGCCCTGGAAGAGCCAGGCCAGGTCGGAACCAGGCAGGTCGCAGCAGGCGGACACGCACTGAGGCAGGGACACGGCGCCCGGAAGCCCCACCATGCTGCCGCCATCTGGAGCCACCACGGCCTGGGAGAAGGTGGCCCCCCGCCGACACTGGGAGGCCCCGGCTGAGGACTGGTGCTGGACCTCGCCGGTCCGGCTGGAGGTCCCTGTGACGGCCGGAAGCAGCAGCAGCGCCCACCGGAACACACACCTGCAGCAGAGATCCTGAGATGAGTCTGCTGCTCTTCTGTCATAGCTGCTCTCACCACGCCCTCCCGCCCCGCCCCCCACTCCCCGCCCCGCCCCGCCCCCAGCCGTGCGACTCCCTGGATGAAAACAAACGCACCTCCAGCTCTTCACAAATACACAATTTTAATCTTTCCGCTAAACTGCATAAAAATCCCTTCTGCTCAAACGTACTTTGGATTACAAAATGTAGAATTTATCACACGCGCATTTTTCACTATAAACGATCGATTATCGCCGGTAAATTCTCAGATTTTGGTTAAAACTTTCCCACTAACGGTAATAAGGAACAAGCTGCAACACTTTGGGATTATAGTCACGAAAACGATGAAAATAATTCCTTAGTTCGGAATATTCTGATAAAATCTCATTTTAGAACGAGTCTCGTCCTGATGACGTAGGCGAGCGTCGTCTCGAGCCTTAGCCAGCTTCCTCGTGCCGACGTTGGACTAAAGGACGCACCTTCCTGTCCGAGGACCCAGTTGTCCCAGTAACATCCCACCGGTTTGTCTGCAGCAGCCCCGTCGGTGGCCGGTGGCGGACTGGCACCGTCACCGGGCGGAGGTTTCCGAACGGCTTCCGGAAAGAGCCGAAGAGCCGAAGAGCCGAGCGCCCCGGCCGTCTCCCCTGCGGCAGAGGCGTTACCATGGGAACCTTTAGGAGCAGGGTGAGGGTGGCACAGCTGAATGTTCACCTGTAAACACAGACCAGGCCCGGTTCGGACTGGTCCGGTCCCAGACCAGTTTGGGGGTCAAATGTGGGCGTCTGGATGAGCTGATTCCACAGACGCCAGACGTTACCTGCAGCTTTTATTTGGCCTTTTCTTACAAAAGCAGACAGGCAGACATGACTTCCAACAGCTTTAAATAACCGTGTGTGTGCCGCAGGTCAGGGGTCACGGGGTCACGCTTGACAGACACGAGCACGCGCACGTTACATTTACCCTGAAAACGCAGAATGTAAACAGTCCTAGTTCAACACGCCTGTGAGGTCATTAACAGTGAAGACGACTGCTCTCTCTCTCACACACACACACACACACACACACACACACACACACACACACACACGGTGAGCATGCTCAGTCTCCATGAGTGATTTTAATTCTCATCCTAAAATGAATAAAACACATCAGGTTTGTTAATCTTTCAGGTTTAAACCTAAATTTGGAGCTAGCTAGCTAACGTTAGCAGCCGACCGGGAGCCGAACTGGGTTGGAGACGAGGAGGGTCCAGGGCGGAACGACGGGACACCAACGCAGCTCGATGACATCACCGCCGCAGCTTCCTGTCAGCTGAGCAGTGAGTCCGGGTTCACATTGACGGGGTTAAAGGGACGCTCACACACACACACACACACACACACACACACACACACACACACACACACACACACACACACACACACACACAAGCTTCTCTAAAAAGTGGTTACGCTTTAAAACGACGCCGTCCTGGAGGCGGCGAGGGCAGATCCGACCCTGCTGAGGTCACCTTCAGGCTCCGCCCTCCCTTTTAGCTGCGCCGATCCTCCAGGTCCACCGGAGACCTGAGGACCGCTGGAGGGCGGGGCTTCAGCACTGCAGTGGCGGGTGGAAGCTGCGCCGGCAGTCGACGGCCTTGGCGCCCGGAGGCTGCGCCCGCTTCCTCCGCAGCTCCTCCCGGCCCAGCGTGGCGCCCAGCCGCGAGTACGCCGCCTTGTACTTTTTATCGAAGGCAGCTGCGGGAAGAGAGGAACAGTGAGCTGGAGCAGAGGCGCGGCGGGCCGGGGGTCAGAGGTCAGCGGTGGCGTACCCACGTGGTCCTGGCCCATGGCCGCCAGCGTGAGGAAGAGCAGCTCTCTGTACAAACTCCTGCCAAACACACAAACGCCAGCGTCAGCAGGCCAGCCTCTGCGGCGCCGGCGGAAGCTCCGCCCACCTCTGGGTCCTCGGGGAGCCCGGCTGCCGGTCCAGCGTGTCCAGGAAGAGCGTGACGGCCTTGTGGACCTCGTTCATGCCCACCCAGCGCAGCACCTCCTCCAGGAAGGCCAGCGTGAACGGGTGGTTGTGCCTCCGCCAGCTGTAGCTCCTCATGGGGACGCCGCCTGGCGGAGACAGAGAAACATGCCGCAGACGCTCTGGCGCCTCGGCGCGCTCCGGGCTCTTACTGTGGATCCTCCAGAGGACGTAGAGGGGGGGCCACTGCTCCAGGTCGGGGGTCAGGGTGTCCCACAGCAGCCGCACCCTCAGGGCGGAGCCTTCGGCCTGCAAAGCCAGCCAGCGGTCGGTCACCCGGCTCTGGCGGGAGGGGGAGGGGGGCTGGCCTGGGCGCCGCCGGCCTTACCTGGGGGAAGCGGGCGAGCAGCGGCGAGACCTGCACCAGCTGCAGCAGGTTGCTGGGCAGCCGCAGACGCTGGAAGTACCAGAGCAGGTTCCAGAAGACGATGGAATGGTTGTCCAGGAACTGAGGCCGGGCCAGCACCGCCTCCCCCTCGTTCTCCAGCAGGCTCTCCAGCTCCTTCCGGAGGACCAGGGGGCTCAGGTAGGCCACCGTCACCTGCGGACCCCGCCCGCCGAGGCCGCCTGCAGGGGTGGAACCAGAGAAATGGGAGGGGTGAAGGCGTTGGGGGGGATCTAGCGCGGGAGGTGGAGGAGTACCGCGGCTGCTCTGCCGCCCTCGGGGCTCAGGCCGTTACACTGGAGCCGCAGCGCCGCCTCCGAGCCGCCGGAGGTGCCGACGCTCTTCTTTACCTCCTCCTCCGGGTTCCAGGAACTCTGCTCCGAACTGAGGAGGAAGACAGACCGAGTGGTGGTCCAAAGACTAGAGCAGGACCCTACCGGGGCCGGACCCGCCCCTGGTGCCGCTAACAAACCTGCCGAGGGGTCGGAGGTCGCACAGCTCCGCGTGTGAGGAAGGGCACGAAGGAGGCGCCACAGAAGGGGCAGCAGGAGTTGAGGTTGGAGTCGTCCGAGGTCCAGCCGGCCATGATCTCCTCGTCGTAGACCAGCGAGCTGCAGCTGCGGCAGAGCGAGCAGCTGGACATCAGGACCTGGACACAGGCGGGGTCACGGGG
>CAAE01011526.1:7093-17093 GCA_000180735.1 Tetraodon nigroviridis | reverse complement strand
TCGTGTGTGTGGTCTCTTACAGACACCAGGGCCTCACTGACAGACGTCAGGACGTCAGGGCGCAGCGAGTGCAGCAGCAGTTTGTGTTCGGTGAGGACGGCCAGCAGCAGCGTGCAGGCGTTCTCTGGACCCAGGTTCTGGAGCAGCTTCAGGAAGCTGGCGCCGCTGCACACACACACAGGTGCACACACACACACGCGCAGACTCCGTGTTTGTGTGTGTTTCACATCAGCCGAACCAGCCGGCAGGTGAAACCCACCTGAGAGGCAGCGGAGACGAGACGGGCTGGCAGAGGAGCAGGTTGTCGTAGGAGGAGAGCTGAGGAGGCCAGAGACAGCGTCAGGAGCAGCCACCGCTAGCATGCTAGCATGCTGCTAACACTGCTGCTAGGCTGCTAGCTGCCGGGGTTCTTCCCTCTTTACCTGGACGAGGATGCGCGGCCTCTGGGGGGAGGGGAAGGGCACGTTGTGCATGAAGCTGGAGATGTGTCTGCAGACAGGAGAGCACAGCTCAGACCCAAGTCCTGACCCGGGAGGAGCCCAGAGGAACCGGGACTCACTTCTCCAGCGGGAGGACCTGAGCTCCAGAGACGGAGTATCTGTAGATGAAGGTGAGGAACTTCTGGAAGACGCTGAAGAAGGGCCAGTGTGACAGGACGCAGATGCTCTTCTTCACCTGCAGGCTGCGGCTGCCGACGGGCCGGCGGTCCACCACGCTGAGCAGACCCAGACGTACGCGCTGCTGCTCCGACAGCAGCTCCTGCTGGAAGGACTCGTAGAACTGGATGGCGCCGCCGTAGACCTGCGGGGGGACCAGAGCGTCAGGAGGCCGCGGACCGAAGCCTGACCTCCACCCCCCAGGGGGCCACCTTGTCCCCGGACGCCGACGTCAGGACGAAGGTGGAGAAGACGGGCAGCTGGTACTTGGTGTTGAGAGGCCAGCTCTCCACGGTGGCGCCCATGGGCAGGCAGAAGACCGGCACCGAGTCCGGCAGCGGGAAGCTGTCCGAGTCCTCCTCCGGGTACCGGCTGAGTAAACCTGGAGGAGCAAGACGGAGGTCAGGTTGGACGAGGGTCGGGTTGGACGAGGGGTCGGGTTGGATGAGGGTTAGGGTTGGACGAGGGTCGGGTTGGACGAGGGGTCGGGTTGGATGAGGGTTAGGGTTGGACGAGGGTCGGGTTGGACGAGGGGTCGGGTTGGATGAGGGTTAGGGTTGGACGAGGGTCGGGTTGGACGAGGGGTCGGGTTGGACGAGGGTTAGGGTTGGACGAGGGGTCGGGTTGGACGGCTTCCGTGGACTCACTGGGCTTGTAGACCAGGGCGTTAGCTTTAGCCACCGCTCTCTTGTAGCACAGGAACAAGGCCGGAGCCCACTGGACACAGAGAGCTGCAGGTTAGCCGGGAGGCGGACCCAGACCAGCCCCGCCCCCGAGGCGGCCCCGCCCCCTCACCATGCTGGTGCTGAGGTTCTTGTCCACGCGGCAGAAGGTGTGTGGAGCCGCCTCTCCTCTGCTGGGCAGCAGGAGGCCGATGTCGGTGACGCCCAGCGTGTGCAGGCCCTGCGTGTCGGCAGCGCGCCGGTAGGTGAGGAAGACGCGGTGGGCCGCCGGGCCGCCGCCGGAGCTGAGGCTGGCGGAGCGGCTGTAGGGCGTGGTCTCCATGACGTACCAGCCCTGCTTCAGTGGCTCCTTCCCCTCGTAAAGAACCCTGAGGAGCAGAGGAGCAGCATCAGCCAGGCGGCGGCGGCGGCGGCGGCGGCGCCCACAGACTCACCCCAGGTCCAGGATGGGCGGCTTGTCCCGCCCCCGGCGGTAGCACAGGTACAGGTGAGGGTTGTTGATGAGCCCGGCGCTCAGCTCGGCCGAGTGTCCCCCCAGAGTCTTCTCGATGCAGGTGAAGCCCTCAGGGACCTCCTCGCCAAAGCCTCGGGCGATCACCGCCAAGTCCGTCACAGACTCCGCCCCTCGGCCCGCCACGCCCGCCGAGGAGCCGGACGAGGCGCGGCCGTCCTCCTCCAGGGACGTCCAGGGTCCCGCCGGGTCCAGACCCGCCACCACAAAGTAGTCCAGCAGCTGTGGACATTTGTCCTCTGTCATGGCTCCTGACTGACCTCCGCTGGAGGGGAGGGGAACTACCGGTTAGTGCCCCCACCAGATCAAAGAGATCAAAGACATTCAACGCATGCAGCCGCTTTCATCTTCCCAGAGAACATTTGGACCAAGAGGATGAAGAGCGGATGGACGAGACGTGAGTCGATCACCAGTATGGATTAACGAGTGTGTGCGTGTGTGTGTGTGCGTGTGTGTATTTAGCCCTGAGGTGCTGAATACACTCTTGCGTAACCGCACACGACGATCCCTGCCAACATCTCTCCAGCCCCCCCAGCAGTGGACCCCCCCCGTTGCCGTGGTTACAACAATAATCAGGTTACTGCGATCATGTGACCTCCTGGGCCACCCGAAGGCGCCAGCAGCAATCTGTTGAGCCCCAACGACCCCCAGTGGCTGGCTGCGGGATCGCTCACTAGCCCCTCCCCCTCTGGGTCGCTGCTCGACCAAATATGGTGAAGGGGCGGAGAGAAGGATGACGGAACCTCAGAGGAAGTGGGAGGAGCATGGGCCAGTTTAGGTCGACAACCCAGAGATGAAACATTTGAGGGTAACTTTTAACAGGTGGGTTTGTGGGCGGGGCTTGAATCTCAGCTTGAGCCCATCTGAGACGGGAGCCAATCACAGATGACCTTACCGCTCCCGGTCCGGGCTCCCGGTCATCACGCCTTGCCCTCCTCCTCGGAGGGAATCCGTGCCTCTGACCTTTGACCCTGGTGCTGCCGCCGACCGCAGGACGCTGGCGGTGGAGGCCGGCGCCTCCTCATGCTGGAGGGAGTCTGTCGCTGTGGTTGGAAGCGGCGCTGCCAGAGATCCGCTTCCTGTCCTCAAACTGGCGTCGCGCTCCGCTGGGCTTGCGTCAGCGTGAGGCCCCGCCCACACCGCCTCTGTACAGGAAACCACGGCCGCAGCTTTCGCGTCTCAGTTCCTCTTGTGAGCTGCGGCGCCGCGTCCACACCTGGGGGCCCGCCGCCGCAGCTCGGAACAGCCGACTGGAGGTGCGCAGCACCTGTGGGGGCCCGGGGCCGGGGGCCGGGGGCCGGGGGCCGGGGGGGCTAAGGGTTCACCGTGTAACATTCACCAGCTCATTCAACCCTAACCGCTCATGTGACCAAACAACAGGCTGTTGTTGACGTCACCGGGGTCTGACAGATGAGGCGTTCAGGGACCTGACCGAGGGTCGGCAAAACCTCCGATCATTACCCAAGGGGGGAGGGGGTGTTCGCCAAATGACTTCATGAATTTTTCCTGCAGGGGGCCCACGCTCCGACCGAATTGTTGCGTGGGCAGCCAGTGAAGGCAGCACCGGGACCGCGGCCGCTCCACAAGAGATGATGCTGGACCCCCCCAGCAGAAACACGCCAGCAGCCAGTAAACAGCCCGAGTAGTGGCATATGCGGGAGCTCGTCACCATAGAAACGCGGATAAATTTTTGCAATCGCCCAGGTCAGTCACGTGGTGACGAATGCGGAAACACCAGATTCACCTGTTTTAGTTTCGCTCTGACGCGTAAGGTCAGGACCGCCCCCCCCCCACACACACACACACACACACACACACACACACACACACACACACACACACAAAACAGACCTGAGCAGCTGCAGGACATTTAACACCACCTTTACTGCAGCGGGGTCCATTGTCGGACACGTTTCTAAAAAGTGCTGAGATCAGAAAATCCATTCGGTGTAAATGTGTGTGTGTGTGTGTGTGTGTGTGTTCGTCCGTCCGTCCGTCCCAGTTCGTTCCCCTTCCCCAGATTCGTGTGTGACAACCGTCAGACGCCGCCTCCGAGCGCTTCTTCTCCAGCAGCCTCGGTTTCCATCATCGGACGCAGCCCGTGACCCGGCCGACTCGTGATGGGTTCGGGCATCGGGACGTGAACGACGTGAACCCGCAACAACGGAACCACGGACTGGACCCCTGTGTCCAGCCTCAGCGCCGAGGAGGCGAACGTAGATCGTGACACCGCTGCGTATTCGTCTAAAGGTAAGCGACGCTGAACGCGGTGACGCCACTAAAACGCAAACTGATCCCGCAAAGGTTCCGTCCAGAGATGAAAGCGCAAAGGTTCCGTCCAGAGATGAAAGCGAACCCATTTGGGTGATGCGAATTAAAGGAGAGATAACTGGAGGCGTGTCCGATAATAGAAGCACCCGGTTCGGCTTGACGCGCTCGCTAGCTCATTGTTAGCCCTCTGGGTCCGGAGGCAGCTGTCGGAGGTTCTGGCTCTGCGGGTCCGTTCGGGAGCCGACCCGACCCGCTTAGTGGGCTGCGGTATCGCACCTACCTTGTTGTCGCTGCTGTCTTTTGCCCCGCCGAACCAGAGGGACCATGTTTAGGTCACTCTCTCACATGTGACGTCCATATTTGTCGTCTGTTTGGAGCCGCAGCGGTGCGTCAATAGCCTGAGGTGGGGGTGCAGCGTATCCGGCCAGTACTTTCATAATAAAAGTACAGCTAAAGCCTTAACGTTTATGCGGAACTAGTATTTTATCTGACTTGCCTTTTTGAAGTTATAATCGAAGAATTCCAGAGTTGTAGTGATTTTAACCTTCACCATCCGCCTACGACCTCAGCATGGAATAATCACCCCTGACAGGTAAGTGAGAGTAGCTAATGTGTCATTTATAACCAGCTGTTGACCGGCTGTCAGCTCATCGGACAGCTGTCAGCCTGGTTTTTATCCTGACCGTCTCCTTCATCAGACTCTACACTGGAGCCTAAACGTTTACTTCACCCCTTCAGGCTCGTTTTCCTCCAGGAGCAGCAAACTCAAACCCGTGTTGGTCGAATTTCTTTATTTTCTGGTTTTGTTACAAAAAAATCTGCAGCTTCAGAAAAAAAAAGTTTAGATTCATCAACTCGACATTCCCTCGTTATTTATTTATTACAATCTTCAAATAAAAATCTGACCTCTTACTTTATTTCTCATAGACAACAAAGCAAAAAGCTCTTTTCTTTAAATTCTGTGCAGCCTAACATAAAAACTAACAATAACTATAATATTAGAAGTAAGTCATACATCGTTATAAAATCTGAACATAATAAGAAATATGGCCTTTGACTGATCCCCACTCGCTGGTCAACAGCGCCCCTACTGGCAGAGTCTGGAACTGCGGCCAGACGCGCACAAGAACCTGAAACGAAGGTTAAAGAATGAAGAAGCCCTTAAAGTTAGAGGATCAAACACGGAGGACTATCCTGAAACAGAGCACAGTTCCCCCTTTTTCAGTCACAAAAAATGTTTTTAAACTGACTCCTTTTAAAGGACTTTATACTCTTTGATCGCGTGACAAAAACATCTATTTATACTCTACTGATACAAGAAAAGCTTGATCAGAGAAGGTAAAGACAGGTTTGGGGGTCAGAAAATGAACAGGAAAGCTTCACAACTTTCCCAACTGAACAGAAGGGTTAGGGTCAAACGTCCTTGAATTCCAGCTTTGATCTTTAAAACCTATTTGAAATTTCCTTTATATTCCTGAGACTTTTTTTTTCCTTTGAAAATTTGCTGGGACAACTCTGGCGAGACTTCTGGAAGCTTCAGGAGGAACTGCTGGTCCAGTCGACCCCGCCGGAAGCGCAGGTCAACTTTCAGTGCAATAAGCTTTCATCGGGCCACAGCCCCGCCCCCTCTCACCACTTCCTGGACCATCAAAGTCACACCTTCCAGACGTGATTGGCACAAACGCGTCAGTGTGTCATCGGCTGCCAGCGCCGACGCCGCACACCCTCCCACCCCAGGAACACGCCCCCGCTGGCGCCCACCGGTTCCACCGCCTGGAACTCCGACAGCAGGCGGGGGCGGAGCCAAAGGCCTGTCGTCACAGTGGGAGGGGCTCATCCTCTCTTTGTTCCCACCTCATCTCCCTGGCAACGTACCTCGTGGGGGCGTGGCCAGGGCGCCACCAAAGTGCTGGTTTGCGCGGGTCCACGAGCCGGCGGCTGGTCCCGCTTTTCTCTGCTTGCTTCGGAATTCTCCTCTTTTCTTCTTCCATCACTCAAAGCACAAGCTCGTCTGCTGATCGTCCAGGTCCCAGGTCACCCGAAGCCACGCCTGGACGCACCTGGGCCCAGTCTGACCTCGTCCCGTCCCATAAGGCCAAGCGCTCCGGCGTCGCCGTGACGATGCGGCAGCCACGGAGGTCCGTTTCAAAGCTAAAGTGGCACAGCTGAGCCCAGGTTCCTGCAGGGGCGCCGGACCAAACTTCCTCACCCAGCTTCTGCGTCAGGTGGTGGTGGGCGGACTCCGGCTCTTGGGAAGCGTCACTGGAAGCGGTCTGAGCGGAAGGAGTCCTCCACGGCCGGGTCGGCCAGCATCAGGTCCCGTTCCAGCATGTCCAGCGCCACGCGGTCCATTCTCAGGGACTCGTCCAGGGAGAAGGGGTCCATCTCAAAGCCGGGCACGTGGGACAAGGCATTGGCGATCTCCTTGGACAGTCCTGGGGGAGACTCACCTGCAGGAGGAGGAGCAGGGTGCAGCGTTAGCGCCGCTAGCTCGCAGGTAGGAAGGCAAGTCTGCTGCTGACCTGTGTGACCTCCGCTGAGCCCCGAGCCCCACCCACCGCTCAGGATGATGTTAGGCACGTCGTGGCGAGCCTCCCCGCTGCTGCTGAGGTTGTGGCTGTTGAGCAGCTGCTGGGCGGAGCTGGCAGGTCCAGGTCCTGGTTGCCGCAGAGGAGCTGGTTCTGCTGGTTCTGGTTCTGGTCCAGACCGCCGCGGCCCAGAGACAGACAGGCGCCGTGGGCGTCGGCCCCGAACTGCAGCAGAGAGCAGTGTCAGCACAGGTCAGGGTCAGGTGGGCGGACAGCCGCGGCGGGCCGGTTTACCTGGGACGTGGACTTCCCCGCCAGCTGCAGGCTCAGGTAGGGCTCGTCCAGGAGGGAGCTGAGGACCAGGTCCTGGACACACGAAGACACAGGCTGAGGAAGCCCCGGAGACGACCTCTGACCTGAACCCCGCCGCAGTGCCGGGGGCTGCCTGTAGGGGGCAGTGGCACTCACGTTGTAGAGGTCGGAGGTC
Source organism: Tetraodon nigroviridis (assembly GCA_000180735.1). Lineage (NCBI taxonomy): Eukaryota > Metazoa > Chordata > Actinopteri > Tetraodontiformes > Tetraodontidae > Tetraodon > Tetraodon nigroviridis. The sequence continues at coordinate 9,957 of CAAE01011526.1, read as the reverse complement.
AGGTGGTGGTTGGTCAGGTGGTGGTTGGTCTGCTGGAGCGCGTCCACGTCCCCGTCCTGCAGCTCCGGGTCCTGTCTGACGGGGCCCTGCAGGGGGGCCTGGACGCAGCGCTCCAGCGCATGCTCGCTCTGGGTCACACGTGTGTTGAGCGGCCTCTGACCACAGACGCACAGGGGTCACACACACACACACACACACACACACACACACACACACACACACACACACACACACACACACACACACCTACACACACAGGACGTACCGGGCCAAAGTGCTGCAGCTGCTGGTTGCAGGTGTTGCGCAGGTTCTGCTGCGCCTGGCTGAGCGGGTACGGGGGGAGCCGCTGGTCCAGAGGCAGCTTGCTGGTGTCCAGAGGGACGCCCTGGGGGGGTCAGAGGTCAGAGGTCAGAGCCACTGGCAACCGGACACCGGCTCCCACACCACCTGACCTGTGTGATGGAGGACAGGGTGGGGGAGATGGTGGGGGAGAACTGCTTGGAGTGGTGCCGCCGAGGCTCCACCCCCATCAGGCAGGATGAGCGGCGACAGCTGCGTCCGCCTGCGAGGGGAGGTGCTGAGCGCCGCCTGGTACGAGGAGGCGGAGCTTCCCTTCCCGCCGCTGTAGCTGGGGTTGCTGCCGGACGCCGACGGGAGGGAGGAGCTACTGAGGGAGGAGTGCAGCGATTGGCTGCTGAGCGACGAAGGCAGCGAGGAGGAGGAACTGAGAGACGACAGCAGCGAGGGGTTGCTTAGCGACGACTGAAGGGAGGCGGAGCTCAGGGAGCCGGAGAAGGAGTGGCTACTGAGAGACGACTGTAGGTTGGGGTTGCTTAGCGACGACTGCAGCGAGTGGTTGGCGAGGGAGTCGCGCAGAGACACCAGCAGACCTGGAGGTCAGGAGAGGAGGTTAGCAGGAGCACACACACTCTCACACACACACACACACACACTCACACACACACTCACACACACTCACTCACACACACACTCACACACACACTCACACTCACACACACACACTCACACACACACACACACACTACACTCACACTACACACTCACACACACACTCACACACACACACTCACACACACACACACACACTCACTCACACACTCACTCACACACACACTCACACACACACTCACACACTCACTCACACACACACACACACACTCACTCACACACTCACCTCACACACACACTCACACACACACTCACACACTCACTCACACACTCACTCACACACTCACTCACTCACTCACACACTCACTCACACACTCACTCACACACTCACACACACACACACACACACCCTGTGGGTGGGGCTGGAGGCTGCTGCCCCCTGCTGAGCCAGCGGCGCTCAGGCCCAGCTGGGTGAGGGTGGAGGCCAGGCTCCCGGTGCTGCTGCCGCCGCTCAGGGACGAGGAGCCGGGGAAGGAGGGCTCGTCCTGGTCCAGCGGCGTCGGCAGGGGGGACGGGAAGTGGAGGCTGGACAGGTCGGGCAAGGAGCCGCCGGTGTTGAGGGCCGGCGGGACGCCGTGGGCCGGCATGGACGCGGGTTCTGGAGACGTGAAGACACTGAGAGAAGACCTGGGTCAGCTGGAGGTGGAGCCGGTCCGGGGCCGGGGGAGGGACGCGTCTTACTTGATTCCAGGGACTTCACAGGACTTTGGCCTGGACGACAGCGGCAGCTGGAGGAGAAGAGCAGAGGTGAGAAGGACCAGGACCAGGACCAGGACCAGGACCAGGACGTTCTGGACCCTCAGATCTGGTTCTGTTCCACCGGACCGGCCCTGGACCCACAGCGTCTTTACCGTTTTGGTGTCCCACGGTTGGGGAACTTTCCCCTCGTCCAGCACGTTCTCCTCGATGGGGGGGACGGGGTAGGGGAAACACTGGAGGACACAAGAGACGCATCAGCTGACGGAGCCAGCAGGACACCGAAGGTGGGGGCTACTCACTTCTTCAGCTCTCTCCATCACTCTGGCCTGCAGGGGCGGGCGGGCACACACACACACACACACACACACACACACACACACACACACACACACACACCTATAGCATTAGTTCCTGTCCTCCAGACGGGTCAGAGGTCAGCTCCTCCCCATCAGGGTGGAGGCTGCTGGGCTCACCTGAGCGTCTGAGGGTGGGGGCTCCGCTGCTGAAGGGGTCTCCTGGCGGAGGCTTCATGACGCTGGTGTGGAGGGCGGAGTCAGAGTTGGTCCTGAGGACAGAAGAAGAGTCTGGGCTGATCTGGGGACCCTTCAGGGGCCGAGGCCTCCTCTCACTGCTCCGTCAGCTCCACCCACAGCATCGCACGCCAGTCCTGGGCAGCAGCACCTCCCACCCGCTGCCAGCCCGCCCACGCTCCTGCTCACAGGTTAGCTAGCTGCGGCTAACGCTGCTGCTTCTCCACATCATCCACCCACTGGCCTCCACACCTCCTCTGCACCTGCACCAGCTCGTGGCTCAGAGACGGGTTATCGGATACCAGGAAGGAGGTGAAGAAGAGACGGAGTAAAGGGATGAAGGAGTGAAGGAGGAGCGAAAGGAGGAGGAGGAGGAGGAAGGAGGAGGAAAGAGAAGGAGGAATGAGGAAGCAGGAAGGAGGAGATGAAGAAGAGATGGAGTAAAGGAACAAAGGAGTAAAGGAGGAGTGAAAGGAGGAGGAGGAAGGAGGAGGAGGAGGGAGATTCACCTGTTGAGTGCAGTAGTGGGGAGACGAAACAACTGGCTTTTATCCCCGGGGAAGTTTCCGGACCAATTCCTTCACGTGATTGACAAGAAGAGAACGTTACTCCACCGAGTGGGATGATCAGGAGGAAGAGGAGGAGCAGGAGGAAGAGGAGGAGCAG
>CAAE01011499.1:64421-75861 GCA_000180735.1 Tetraodon nigroviridis | reverse complement strand
ACAGAAGAAGTAAACACCCCCAGTGAGCTCCCCAGCACCACAGAGCCACCACACAGCCGTTAAAACTGCCTCCAAATTTTTGGTTTATGTGCAAACTCTAAATAGATGCAATCTCCAGCCTTTAATTATGATTCACGAGTCAGCCGTTTGGTTTTTAGGAGTCAATGATTTAGGAGCAGAAACACAAAAATCTCTTTGACAAAGTGAAAAATCCGTGGTGCGACATACGCTGGTGCTACTTACACCGTCTAGCCATCCTGCACCAATGATTTACCAGAAAGAAAAACTGGAAGGAAACCAGAAGAAATGTCATCCCCAATTCCAAACTGTTCTGTTTTTTAACTTTTGGAATCATTGTGCATATTTTAGCAAAATGGAACAAAAAAGGTATTCCTTCACTCTGCCAGGGCCTCTGAATCCTGGGATATTTTGTTCATTCCTGGGAAAAAAAATCCTGTGCTCCAGTACATAGTAACAACTTTCTCTGTTGTTTTGGCAGCAGTTTAATGATTTCCCGTTCAGTAAATACCGTCCCTCGCGCGTTCTTTGAGCCCGTCTCTGACATCATGTCAGTCTTCCCTCAGGTTTTACTGCCTTGCTCACTCTCATGCATGCTGCTGACAGATATATAGGGATTTGAACTGTCTGCGCCCAATTATGCAACTCTGCAACCTTGTAAACACTTTTACTCTCACAAAAATAAGTCATCTGATGCCAGTGTGTAATTGTATGATGGGCTTTTCCAGTGAATTCTGGTGCTCCCTTTAATTTTCTGATGCAGGAACTTTTCACAAAGGCAGCAGCTACTTCAGGTCCTAATTGCAATGGCTGAAGGAAATAAAAATAAAAGGGACCGCCTGCATGAATTCTGCTGATTTCTTCCTGATTTTCTATAGCAAGGCAGTGTGAAGAATTACCTCTTCAAAGGGATGTGTGCCCCCCTCCAGCACTAATCCCCAGTTAATGACCAGCAGAAGCAACAGACCCCAACAACCTCACATCCTACAGAGGCCTCGTGTACATAATTCACTTTCTGAGTAAAACAAACAAACAAACAAACAAACAAAAAAGTGAATGAATCCAAGAAATATTGACAACATGACGTTAGAAAGCTTAAATTTAAAAGGATTCTCTCAGATTTAAATGGATTATGACCAAGATCTTAGCTTTTAAGATACAGACAAAGAAGAACTGAATTATCTTGGATCTAAAGTGACAGTTTCAGGTGTGTGTAGGCGTAATTAGTGATATCACCTTGTAGCTGGGCTGAGGATGTTTAGTTTCAGTGACTCTGAGAAACACTCACAGCTCTCCCTGGTGGCTTTAAGCTGAACCATCCGACCATAATTGCACTCACAACCCTCCAATTAGAGAATTAAGGGGAAGACGTCAGTCTGGCTTTGCTCTGTCTAGCAGCTCAAGTCAGGCTGCAGGACACTTATACTTTAAAAAAAAGAAGAAAAGTAAAAAAAAATAAATAAATAAATAAATAATACATACCAATTGTGTAAACATCATTAACATAGATGTCTATAAATCCTTCCTGGCAGTTTTCTAAAGTTGTTTTTTTTCTAAATTCATTGCTAATTTCAAACACCTCCAGTGGCAAATGTAGAGACCAGGTTGCAGAAAGCATTTATTAAATACTTACACCAACACAAGCAGGATTAATGGGAGCAACACGGACGTCACCGCTACACACATGTAGCACAGATGTCAGAAAGCCTTGGGGAAGCGCAAACACTCCACTTTCACGACGCTGATGTCATGGCTGCTTTGCTGTGATTTAGCATTGCTCATATAATCCACAATTTGTGATTTGTCAGCACTCATTTGTATTTGGGAATAAGTATGACCTGTCAAGGCCTCCACTTCTTAAAGGGTTAGGGTAACTCAACATATATTTATCAAAATCAGACTTGAGATCCATAATTAACAATAAAGAATTTAAAAAAACCTGATGGGTTATTTCTGGATTAGGAATTCTTCTTTTTCTAATATTTATGTCCTCGCTAATGGATACAAAGATCATTTTCAGATACTGCTGGGAGGCATCCCACCGAGCTCAATAAGAAGTCCGGCCATTGGTCAGACAGCAGAATGGTAAATTTTTAATCACTTTCTCTTTGGGAGAATTCATAATTTAGTGAAGTGGGAGTGAAACATTTAGCTTTGCCTGGCTCTGGTCAGCTAAGGGAAATGGCGTGGAAAAGTGTGAAGTCATTAACCTGTTACAGGTGTATTTTCATCCAATATTGGGGATAATGTATTCCACCCAAGTGTGACCAAAAAGAGGGAGAACTCATTCACGCACAGAATAATTTCCCATCATCCTGGTTTGCACATCACTTAGGTCATAATAGTGAATTTGTACCCTGAACATCATTATTTGTCTCTTCATTATTTCGGAAAAGGGAAAACTGAAGTTCTTGTGTGTGGGTCTATGTGTGTCCGTGTATACGAACAACAACAACAAAAACAACAACAACAACAACAACAATAATAATAATAATAATAATAATAATAATAATAATAATAATAATAATAATAATAATAATAATAATAATAATAATAATAATAAATGGACTATCTATTCAAGCTCATTTATTTTCATGCAGATACTTTTTATTGAGTTATATTTTTCCCTTTTCGAATGCATTTTCTCCTCTTTTTAATGACTCAGTACATACAAGGCCGTAACTCCTGATGTTTATTGATTCTCTGGACTATGCTGAATTTATTTCCACAAGTCTTTACAAATCTGTTTTCTGTGCAGCCGATTGTACCGGAGGGGTTAATGCATTATACAAAGTGTTCAGATCAGGGATTAGATTTTCCCCCAATTCCATCAGTCAATTCTCTGTGTTCTCCGGGGCATTCATCATTTTGACAGTTGCAGATAAGGCAATTATTTTCCCCGAGCAACTACAAAATGTAGACAAGTGCTCCTGTGACAGTGTGTCTGTTTGAGGTGGGGTGGGTAAGGGGGGCAGGGGCACAAATATTATTCCAACAGTTATTGATGGCACATATTGCTTCCTACAAAGTGATATTCTTTGCAACACAATGGAAACAGCTGTTATGAGCATTTCTACGTCCTAATGCATTTCCTCTTACACGGTCACGTTGTAAAATAACACAAATTTACACACGGTCTCATGTTAATGCTGTAGCAGGAGAAAAAAACATGAGTGTCTCAGAACATTATTGGATAAGTAAACACTGTTCTCACTGATTTTTCTGACCTAAAAAATATCTTTAGAGAAACCATTCGGGGAAAAATGTTATCCTGTGAATGGTTTGTGACTACAGTATAATATTACATGAGTACAATTATAAAAACCTAATCAGAAATGTAAAAAAGGAGCCCTTCAATGGTCCACCCTGCTGGGCTCTTGAAGCGGCAGAGTCCTCGCATGTAAACCTAACTCCTCACCTCTAGGGGGCAGCAGAAGACCTTTATTTCTTAACCATCGCTTCCTCCTGCTGACTACACTATCACCTGGTGCTCAGACACACCTGAGAAAGTCTGCTGATAAATCCCTCAAAGGCCAAGAATCAAATAGAAACTCCACTGAAACTTCTTTTTCCTTTTTTGTTTTCTGATTCAGAAATATAACTGAGGGCAAAACTGTTGAGTGCAAGTTGTCAGAGTCATGTAGATCAAATTTGATACCAGTCTAATGCTTGCACTGTACACAAACTTCATACATACAAATAAATAAATAAATTATATTGCTTATATTGCGCCTTCAATACCCCATGCTAATAAAAGTAAAACTAACCAAAAAACAAAACAAAAGCAGAGGCTGAGCAGGATGACGTCAGGCTGATCTCGGATCTGTCATCGGATCAAAGTGGGAACTTTTGCTCCCATCGCTGTCAGCACATTTTAATGTTTATGGAGCCAGGTCAGGCTGGTCCTCCCTAAAATTTTCACATACCGAACGTCTGATGGATTCATGGTTTAATTATTAACTTGCACTTAATATGACTGAGGCAACATTTTTCTCAAATGACAAGGGGGTTTTTGTTAAAGGTCAGTTTTAAACACCATTTCTTGACTCACAGTTTCCTAAAAGAAATCAATACCTATTGTAAAATGTAAAAAATAAATAAATAAAGTAGATGATAAAACTTAAAGGACAATTGAAAAGGTGGAGAGTTTTTTGAAACCTAGTAGACTACACATCACTAAACGACTGGCCGTGAAGGAAAAGCTCTCCTTTAAATACAAGCCATCATTTTCAGCAGGCTAACTAATTTTTTACCAAAAAAGGCTAACGTAATGTAGATAATTTTATCCCAGAATATAGAGCAACTCTTTGAACTGGTGGTAAATGTTAAAAAGATCAAAAGAAAACCCCCAAAACAACACAAAGAGCGCCATTGGTGGAGTGACGGAGGTTTCACGAGGATGTCTGAGCTGAGCCGCTGCGACAATAAATCAGATGTAGGAAGAAGGCCGAGGCCTTTATGGGGAGCGCCACCCATATATTGACTGCACATCATAGCGGCTCTCCTGTTCTATGCTGGATTATAAATCCCATTTCTTCAAGATATATGAGACTTTTTATGTGCCATGGCTGCCTTTGCTTCAAACTATTAAGATTCAGACCCTCTCAGATTTACTGTAATATTCCTAATACGGTCCAAAGTTGGTCTGAGAACCATCAAGCTTGTGTTCTCCATTTAAAATAGTCATTCAATGTTTTGGAGAAAACAATATGCTAAATTATGCAACTAAACATGCAATATCGCCTTTAAAATCCTGCAACTTACCAGTTTTTGTCTTTTTCTCGCCAGGCAGGACGCGCGGTCGATGTAATGCACGAGACGGCCTTCTATACGACTGTAAAAAGGAGTTTTGGAGAGAGAGAAAGACGGAAAGATTAGCCAACAGATGAGGAGAATCCAAGCTGAACCGGGGACCGGCCCCTTCGACCTGTCCCCAAACAACGCAGCGGACTCCCCAGCAACGCCGCCACATCTGAGCAAAGACGCAGACATTTGTTGCCTATGGTCCAATTTTTTTTAGCCCAGCAAGGAATTGACTGAAACTAGAACAATGTCTAAAGTGACTTATAACAATTTCACCATCCACACTTTCAGTGTAAATGCGCAGCTATACACACGTACGTGCAGACACATGGCCAAACACACCATTCCCAGTCTAGATAGTTTTTTTCCGTGCTGTTAGTGCACTCGACATTTCCAAACACTTTACATCCATTACATCCCACCAGGTAAACACCTAATGGTAGAAACATTTGTCAATGTGTGCGCCTGGCTGAACAGAATAGATTATTGGTGGCTGAGTAAAATACACTGCATCCACAAACAGCACTGTGTCTGTGACATATTAAAATCTGCGCACAGACTCTGTAATATCTCAGAGTAATACAGCTGCAAACAACGGTGAATCTTGCAGGTGATATCAGTGTTTCAGTTCTGATGAGCAAAGAGGTTTTTTATGGATTTCTACCTCTTTTTTACTAATACAAATCGCTTTCTTAGACTTTCTGTTTTGTATTTGCTTTAGAGGACAATTAGCAATGTCTTTTCAAAGGACAACCCTTCACTGTAAAGACCCTTTGGCTGACAGGCTTAATATGGAGCCATCCAAGTGTATTATGACTCACTTTGGTAAATGTTTTTTTCCCCAATTTGCTTTTCTTTTAGCTTTTCTTTTGAAAATATTCTGCCTCCAAGCACAAAAGGACATCGAGCACACAGAAAGTGTCAATTTGCCTTATTAACCCTAAAATTTACACCACAACTGATTGATTAACAGATAAAAAAAAGACTAAAAGTAGAAAAACCACAGCCATCTATCCACTGTCTTTAACAGTATTTGCTACTAAGCAGGAATAACCAATTTGTCTTGGAGTTTGAAGAAACTGTAATTAGAATGCCATTAATTAGAATTGTGTCCCTCTAAAATAGACAATGTGAACAGGTATGGAGCTCTGGGGAGTCTGCGAAATGTAAAAAAATATGTATTTATATCCAAAATCTTATCAAATGCAAAGAAAACTGTCCAATAAATGAAACTTAAATGGCCTTTCCTACTATTCCCCCTGTTTACTCTAGATCCTTTCCGTTATGAACAAGATAGATAGATAGATAGATAGATAGATAGATAGATAGATAGATAGATAGATAGATAGATAGATAGATAGATAGATAGATAGATAGATAGATAGATAGATAGATAGATAGATAATTTTTGATCTCCAGTGGTTTTTATTTGGATGCGCTCTCTCCTCAAAACCTCTTGAAACGAACTACTCCACATGCCTCTGGTCTGTACCGCTCTGATCTTCACAGATTGCTAAAGAATGAGACTCCTGCGGCAGAACCCTCTTCAACAAAGATACACAATGCAGAGGAGAGAACAAGACTGGGCAGGGGTGATGTCGGGTCTCTTATGGGTGTGTTTCCATTCAGTCCTTCAATATTCCATTCCTGGTTCTGCTTCATAGGCCTGCCTTTTGTGGCGACTTGAATGGGAAGGCGCAGGAGAGCCTCCGCTTCCGTTAATTAGAAGTCTCTGCAGCTTACTCTCTTCAAGGAGTCAAAGTTAGGAAAAAAAGACGTAAAATAAACCTCTGTGCCACTCTAACGTCGCTCCACTGTATCAAAATACGAGAAGGTACCATCTGCCATTGGCTTGTGCAGGAAAAGACTTTGAAAAGTGAGATTTTTTAGACAAACGAACCAATATGATTGGGTAAAGGTCCAAGCTTTACAGCATGGACTGTTTGGGAAGCAATTAGAAGTCCTTGAAAAGCAATATAAGAGTGATGGACATTTGATCCCGATGCTCATATGGAGTTAAAAGCAATGGGACATTCCAAGGACTATTATATGCATACTGATTGTGCAGGAACCTCAACTTGTCTTTACACATGAAATGACCAATTGTTCGTGCGAGCTTAAGTGATGCGAAAGGTAAAAGAGAGGGGGGAGAAAAAGTCCTGGGGTCTGTAATGACATGTGTCTACGGGTGTCCTTTTATACCTTGAGATTCCCTTTGCCTCATTAGTTCACACACTTTCTTAGTTTTGAACAATACCTTAGCTTGAGTTCTCCCCAGCAGAAATCCCCCCCGCTCAGTCGATATTTCCAGGGCCTGCAGCAGAGTTTCCGAGACAGGGCCTTTTCCCCCCTGTCCTAACAGCTTTAATACTTGTAATTATCTCTTGCTGGGGGAGGCTGGAAATTGGATTAGGGTGGTGAGTCTCAGCTGAATGAATTACCTCCATCTCCCCACTTGGTGGGCCACACACTGATAAAGTGCGGAAAAACGGATTTGGATTCTGCCTTAGCATTCATGGCTTCCTTGTGGAAAAATGAAATTTTCCAACAGAAGGGGCCAGCGTGCCAGCAGTATCTGTCCATGGCATGTTTCATCTGCTCCTGCTCTTCTGGAAATGCAATTACCTGCGTTATCGGGGCCTAAATGGTGACAGTTTGGCAGGAGAGCGGTTCCACCTGCCAAAGGCGTCATGTGACTGCGTTTTTAGTTGCGTCCCAATTCTTTCTTCCTTAAGTTGTTCCTATAATTTCCTACCTGGCAGGTCGAAAACAATCTGGCTTTTTCACTTACAGGTACAGTAACTCTGCTAGCAACAGAAAAGTAAACATTTAAATTAGTTATATTTAAAACGATTTAAATAAAGGAAAAAAACTCAGTTTGAATACTTATTCATTAGTTTAAATGCAATGAATCTGAGATCCACAGCTGACGGTACAGGAAAAGATAGAGACAGAAGAGCCGGCAGTAATAAAAACGTCTGGTTTCTGCTCTTCGTTTCAGTCTTGAGTTGACAGAGCACACTCACAAAAGAAAGAGGTGAATTATTTACCAATTCAGCTAATGTTCTACACGTGTTGTTTTTCTCTCTGAAGGGAGAGGTATTTAATCAATACACGAGAAAGCTTTCCGTTCTTGATAATTCAGCTCCAATGTGCCACTTTGAACTAGAAAAAGTGAGCTTGTACATGATCTGCAGTGTTTAAGACTGGAACATGAAATTGTAAATTGTGATTGTAAGACATATTGCGACTTATAGTCAAGCGTTAATCAGTAATCAGACACTTCTTTTGTTGTTAAATGGAAAAACAATGGAAATTGCTTCTTTAGTATGTCACATTAATTGACAAATTCACAAGGAGAACTAAGTTTGCCCAAACTTTTGCTTTTCTGTTGTTGGGCGATGGCTTTAAATTTGGCTTCATATTTATTTTCCCGCTGTGTTATTTTAAGGAATCACATCAAAAAAGGAGACAAACTAGCCCTACAAGCACTTTGCATGCTATCAGGAACCCCGCTTTCTCCACCACCCCACCCCTCGCCTTCTCCCACTTTCCATTCTTTTAACCCCCCACTGAGGACAATCCTTGAAGGTAGATAAAAAGAACAATTAAATCTAAAAAAGGAGGGACAAATCTCTGCTTTCTCCCTCAAACAGTTGGGGACACATTTCAGCACAGTGAGGGTTTGGCTCATTTAGGCGGTGGCCTGACGGAAGTGTTGTAACATTTCCACTCTGGGACATGGATGGCTAGGAGAATTCCACTCAGTTCTAATTGTTGTATCTTCCTGTTTTTACTGTTATACCTTATCACACGTCCCAGCACAAATAAAATACATTTTTATTTGCATTTGTCTGATTGCAAAACCGGCAAATGTCAAAATCATAATAAGTGATGATAAGATTATCGGTTTACAGCTGGGCAGTTATCAGAGGGGTAAAGATTGTCTTGACGTGCTTTGTTGTTCCAGCTCAAACCTGCACCCCATCGGTGACAAATCTAAAATTATAATACAGTAATGCCTCCCATAGACCCAGCTATTTGGGCGTGAATTTAATATTCATTGCTTTTGCAGCTTGGTTGGTTTTAAGGTGCTATCACCCTTATCCACCCTCCTCCCAACCCCACCTACACCCCAACATCACCGCCACCTACGCTCCCACATCCAAATGGGGGCCAATCGCAGTCAACACACACATCCACACACGGGCAAATCCAACAGTCTCATTGTTCCTCCCTCTTTCACTCAACTCCCCCCCGTCCTCCTGTTCTCTTTCTCCGGCTGCCTCTCGCTGTCCCCATCACTCTCCCTGTCCTTGTTTTTGATCTTCAAATGCTGGTAGGGATAATGACTACAAATCAGGGATGAAGGTGAGTGATCACAATGTGGCCCACCCATCCCAGCTGGCCTTTTTACTCCCCTCATATGATGCATCTTTCTGACTCTTTCGTAGAACCTGCTGAACTGCACCGTAGGGGGCTTCCACGCAAAGTTTACAGGAACCTCAATAAACTTGGATTTAGCATTTAAAGACAAGTCATTTGGTATTTTAGTGGGAGAAAGTATGTATGAAAGTTATTCTTTGTTGGATGTCTTGGGATCAAAAATAGCCATTCATGCAGTATGTTCTTATTTTCATTTTTTATAACAAAATTTTTCATTGACAAATTACCTCAATACGCTAGCTAAAAAGTAACACATCACTTCATATACAACCTTTGACCTATTTCAGCGTTTTTGTTGTTAACTACAGTCCAAAGTTTTGTAAGTAGTTAGGGTTCATGGACAGATACGATCATGTTTTGAACATTTTTTGTTAACTTTTGTTTCTTCTTTTGAAAGATTGATTTCATCCACTTTCCCCACTTGTGTCTTATGAAGTTATTATTCTGCAACTTTTGCATTCAAATGAGGTAAGCTGCTTCTAAAGGAAAAACTACGGGATAATTTCATTTTTGATCTCAGCTGTAGCATGTGATGTGTGCAATAGTTCCCACAAACACAAACATGTTCCCAATCAAAAAATGTGCTCTTCTCTCGTGACGCTGTGAGCTTCATCTCCATAAGCTTGACTTTTGACAGGCCCTCCGGTGAACACTATATCCAGGCCATTAGGCAAGGAAATGCAATATTTATTTCGGTGATATGTTTACTGCGCGTGTTGATATCGCCACAGTAATACATAGGCAATATGCTAACAGGCATTGAAGATAAATATAAATTGGTAAACAGGCTAAAACAAACAGTATGTGACAACATGGATGTGAAATAACCATCCTGAACTTTATTCACATGGCAAATATCAGACAGTCTAAGCTTCTCATACTTCACAACTTTATTCATTGCTTTAGTTTTATAAGGCTGGAATAAAACTAGGATTCTTTGTCTTCCCACAATATTTCTAGACTTGTGGTGCCTTTTATTGCCTGATAGCTACAATACCATTTAGAAGAGTTTCTACAGATGTTTCCTCAATCAAACAGCAGCTCACGCATGATTGTAATATGCGGTTTGGATGCTTTATTGAATCTTAAGTAAAAGGCTAAAAAAACATACATTGTGTAAGACATCCTGTGCCTCTACGAGGTCAATATTTGATATGTTCCAACATTTTACGCTTTTCGGGGTTTTCTTATTTCCAACCATGTTGAGGCCCCACGAGCACACCAGCTATGCACAGCTTTTATTTTGCGCTGCTCTGCCTTAAGCAGCTGTCACACAGCAGCACCAGAGACTGTGCTCATTGCAGATAAATAGTCTCTTATTCATTACATTTTAGATGTTTTCTGTTTGGACATGAAAACAGAAGAGGCTTAAATTAAAATGGACACATTTTGAGCACTATATTTGATTTTAAACCAGTCAACTATCTATTTACATTCCAAGAAAAAAAACCTGCTAGCGGAATGGAAGGAATGGAAGATGGCTGTACTACTGTTTCAGGACAGAAGAGACAAGGAAGTTGCACTTTTATGACCACTGTTTACCTTGGTGGAGTCCACACCCCTCTAGCTTTTTTTTCTTCCTAATGTGCGCTGCAAAAAAATGTTTCGCTAGGGAGCAGGAGGTGAAATTTTTCTCATCCAAATGGATGGCAATTTCCCACCATTTAGCACCTGAAGGTAATTAGCTTGAAGAGATTGCAGAGTGAGAAACACGTTCATGGAACATTAACTTTTGCACATTCTCCAGTTGCAGGGAATTAATAGGAAAGATTAAAGTTTAAAGAGAGCAAACGCCATTACCGCATAAACCACCTTTTTGTGGCACCATTTTAGGCCAACTTTTACCCCTTTTTTTAATAAGTCTGTATTTTATAATGGCATCAAGTTCTGGATTGCAATAGCAGGTAATAAGTGAAAAATGGCATGGTTCTGCAGGTTTGGTGGTGGCATTCGAGACAATGATGACCCTCAATATGCTGAAGCATCATTCTGTTAGTAACAGCTTGCTGCCTGCGTTTGTGTGATATGGTAATACCAAGCTGTGCATCTTTTCTCTCAGAGCAAACCTTAATTAAGAAATAACTTATTTAATCTTTGTTTTATTCATCACATGACTTTTGTTTTCTTTGCACTGTATTTTTTTCAAATGCAAAATGATTTAAACCAGTAATTA
>CAAE01011499.1:42431-64134 GCA_000180735.1 Tetraodon nigroviridis | reverse complement strand
CGCAAAGATGCGTGCACTATTTACTGTTTTTGGCAAAGTTGCAACATCGAACACTGTTTTAAGGACAATCAAAACTACATGATAAATCTTAAAAGAAATTAACTAGAGACATAGCGGAGTTCATTGCCCAGAAAATTCCTTTTTCACATCTGACGTGAAAAGTCCAGTCCTCCAAGCTCACGAAAAATCTATTTTCCATATTTTAATACCCCGCATAACAGTCCTCATAATTCATTTGACTGTGTTAAGCACAGTTTTATTAGATCTGAAACAAATTTTGGTGAAGGATCCTATAGGCCATTAACCATGGAGTAATTTTATCCTTGTTTCCTTAATGATGCCATAATGGTGAGTGAATTTCTTAACTAAAGACCAAAGAACATTTTGAAGGTCAGCTTCATCTGCAGACTCCTTCATGCGCTTCTCTAAAAGATTGGAAAAGTCGGAGATCTTTGAAGAGTCATTAATAACCCTAAAGCTGAGGGCCTATTTGCCTGCGCACTTTCTACCTTTCACCGTACAAATCCCTCTACCCTCCTGCATTTTTCTCTCCTTTTCTTGACTTACTTGTGTTTTCCAGTCTCCCTCATGCAGAGAAAATGGAGGTCTGAATGGGAGGGTAAAAACGGCAGCGCAGTGACATATAGATCCTAAATGTGGTGCCTCAATAATTTAAATTTTATGCATTGGTTATCAGTTTAATCATTTTCTTTATTCGTTTTGTTTCAGGAACTGATGGGCTAAAATGCCACTGGAACAATTTATATTTGGTGTGTTGTGCAGGCTCTAATTAAAATTAGAATTTTGCTGAGGCTTGAAATGGCTGGTGCTTTATCCTGATCGCCTTAGATATTGTTCGGAGTCAGTCATTTGTCATTGTGGAGCATGCTGGGAAGGCTGCTGCTAATCAAGGCTCCCTCTTCCCCATTGCATTTCTGCTGCCATTGCACCTCTGTCCAACTAAACGCTGCCTTAGGATGAATGTAATCATGGTTTTGACACTATAGTTTATGTTCTGCCGCTCTTGTAGCACTACCAAAGCTGTCAAAAGTACTCCACAGTTACTTTGACTTACTATTTTGGATATGTTCACCAACATTGTCATGTCTTGGCTACAACTATGAATAACAGAAGGAAAAGAAGTTCCTTTTGATGTGCTGATAATGAATACAGGCGCAGGCTAGTTCACAGATAAACTGAAATTAACTTAAGGTGCAACTTTGGGTATTGAATGTACGAGGTCACTGTTGTGATACAACACATCGCCAGAAATGATAACTTTTAACATTTACAACAAGATACTGTAGGGGTAGCCATGGTTGGGTTTCACCAAACTACACTACTTAGGAGTGAAGATTATACAAGGCAAAATGAAGATCAAACGACATCTCTGAGCCTTTTTGCCTGATGCCTATCTGACCATGATTACTCCAACCACAGTTTAACCACAACCAATAACACGAAGCTCAGGGACACAGGAGTTCTAGCTCAGTACTCCTGAGCCACCCTAATGTGTTGTTTTTGCCAAAGTGTGTTAGGGATGTATGCTTCCCTCAGAACAGCAAAGGCATTTCTGAACCACGGGGGAGTCAGTGGTCTTCAAAGTACCCGAAACTGACAAATATTAACTTTTAAAACACTCACAGATAAGTCTTTCATGCAGTAATTCACTGACAGGACCAGAACTGCTGCTGTCACGTAGAGGTAACTCTTTCCAACGAAACACTCTCTGGAGACAAAGTATCTATCAGTCCTGATGGAAAAAAGGATACATTGAATTTAGCCACAAAGGAACAAAAGTTCCTTTTACTGACTGCTAACAATGACTGAATTGCTTCTTATTATTGCATTACAATTGTTCATACATTTTAACAAATATTATTATGTCAGTCAGTTTGAGTACAGTTATAAAAAAAGAATGATTTTCAAATTGATCAACTGCCACTAAATAATTGTCCTTATAAAAGCAACCAGTACTATTAAGAATTAGCTGTTAACAGAAAAAATCTCTGATTCTGTTATTTTAAATGTTCAGATGAGGGAGGTCATTTAGAAAAAGATTCAAATTGGCCAAATGGGCCACAGAGAATTTCTTTTTCAGCAACAAGTTTAATTGGAAGGACGTAGAATTCCTTTGAAAGAGGAAAGGGGCAGGGGGAAAAAAAAAAACTCACTGTGACAAGATGATCGATTACCTGTAAGTTTACCTGACACAGAAATTAAGGGTTTTTTAATGACGGGCTGCCTCTTTGTGGGCATGAAATTCAAACAGTCTCCCAAAGTCTACCTCCAGCCATCAGTTGTCTCTGGCTGCTTGTACGCACCAAAAGCAGGCACTTTGTCTCTGTCACTGGAGAAAGGACATTGTTATTAAGGGCATGCCTTTGTATTAACCAATTTCATTCCTCTGCAAGTAGCATCTCGTTGCTTTTCTCTATGTGGCTGTCTCAAATGTATTCCCTACAGATATGTATCATACATTTTTCTGAATTTTGATAAAAAAGAATACTCCTTTGGTGACCCGAAACATAAAACTGTGACTAAATTAAACTGCATGAAGACAAACACGTAACTATTCTGCAGAATTAACTGTATGAAATCTGATCAGTTACAGCCTTTCCTCCCTATGTGTTTAATATATTTTGACACTAAAATAACCATCCATGAAGGGGTGCTCATTTACAGCTCATAAAACTTGCCTATTTCTCATTTATGACCGCAAGTTCTGCTTAATGTGACACTTTTCTTGATCAAATTATAAAATTAGGTGTGTCCGAGGACCACAGTCACAGCAAAAAGGGGTGGAATTGTCGGCAGTGGGCTTGCGACTCGCTCAGCTGTGACAGTAGCTGTGTGGATTCTAGGTGTCTGTCCACATGGCTGGAGGTATTGATTTACGTTTATCATTGCCAGATCATCACTGGAGCTGGACTATGTACTGGCTGACTGACAGCACTCAGGTCAGGGCTAGTCCCAGCCCATTAGGTGCTACAAGTAGAATTTTATTCATCGGCAGTTCTAGTATTTACAGTAATAATATGGGTTATAATTGTAACGTACCAAAAAAAAATTAATAAAAACCTTAACCCCACTCAATTTATCATGAAACTGTTTAAAGATTGAATATTGAAATGTTAAAAAGCACTGACCTTAGTTTAAAAAAAATCCTAAAAAAGTGCATCTAATGGACCTTTACCCAAATTAATCTTTATTTCTACCTCCAACTGTTAAGCTAATTACCAGTGAGCTCTCAGACGTGCCGCTCTCTCATCCCCAAACCCCCTTAAAAAAGGCCAAACATGCAATAAGAGAAGCAAATTGTCCAGGACATGAAAAAGGTATGGCTTTCCTAGAGCAAGGGCTATAAAGCACTCCTCACCCCAGTGACTTATATGCTAAAGACCAGATATTTCATTTGCTTGATCACTTTGCCTCATCATAATCACTTCTATTCCGATTTATTGCGGCGTGGGTCACAGTGCAGTGGAGGTGCAGCGTTCTCCAGCTGTTTATGCCTCCTAAGAGCTTTCTGCTCACATGGTCTTTGTCTTATTTAGAACGAAGAAAATGTGAAATATGACAGGCAGCGGTGCCCTCATTTGTTCTGTAGATTGTTCGAACACACCTCCCCACATGTTGGTGCCAGTCTCGGTCTACCAGCAACTCTTACTTCTCCCCCACGCACAAGCCGCCCCCCCTCCTCCTTCAGTCTTCCGCCCCACGCACCGCTACCCCCACTGCTCTCGGGCTCTCCTGAGTGTTGCGCGTTCTCCCAGGCCTCAGCGGTGTGGAGGAGGTGGGCACAGAGCTACGGTGCACAACCGCTACCAGTAGCGTTGCCCCTGAAGGATAATTCTGTTTATTGCATTTGTCAGGCGAGCACACCAATTCTTTGTAAGTCTATTGCCCATTTACTGCTGTAGTCTAAGCCAGTACTGATGTCCCTCCTTTGTGAGGTTCTGCTTGTGTTATTTGGCAAATTGAGTCATGGATGAAGATTGGAAACAGTCCTCCAAGAATCGTACCGTGAAGCAATGTCCAGATAGTTTTCTTTTATTTTGGTTGTTTTGCCCTTTATCCTACTATTTTCTCCAATAATAAAAAACATAAAATGAAACTGTTGATTTTAAGATTCATTACATTTCAAGAGCCCCAGAGAACTATTATTGATGATATCATTATTATGTATAGAAACCTTCAGTGAATAATAACCCATTATCTTCCATTTTTCCAGTTTTTGTCACTGGATGTGGGAAAGGTTAGGCAATTTATTTCAATGTTAAAACTGTCAGGCACTTACACAGCCATGTCTTGGTTCCCAATGCATGCAGTGCTTGTGGTCATGATTGGTTTTAAAGTAGGCTACATCTTGGAGAAATCTGTTCCCACAAATCTAAATTCAGGGCTTTTTTTCTTGGGCTTTTTATTGAATCGACTTTATGTCACATTGAAACAGAGCATTCCTGCCCATAACAGCAAATTTTATATCATTTCTGTATAAGAGTTGCTAAATACAAGATGATCAAAATAAATAAATAAATAAATAAAGCAGCTTGATGGCGATGCGTGTACATTCATAGACAAGGAGGAGTGGAAAAAAATCTGCTGAATGCTTGAGCGCATTTAAATTTATACAAACTGGTTTTTTCGACAGTGATGAATGTTACACTGCATTCTACAATATGCTTAATGCATAGGTCTGTTTAAGTTAAGTTTTTTATTGCCTCGCTGTGCAGCCGTCACCTCTGTTGTGTGCAAAATTACCGCATCAGTCAATACCTAAAGAGGTGTTTTTGCCTTGTGGATTATGCGTTTTATTTTTCGAGCCTTCTAAAAAAATGACAGAATAAAGTGAATAGAGTTTCTTTAACTAAAAGTGAGCCAATAATTATGATGTCTTTTGGTTGTGCCACCTTTATTTACCTATTATTTGTACTGAAATGTATAAGTAAGTTGTAAAATATGGAAAGATGTATTTTATATGGAAGAACATGACTTGAATCAGAAAATACAACAAAAAAGTTTATATATATAATATATTTACATATTGTGAAAATCAGAATTAAAGGAAAGCAGAAATTTTGAGTGAAATCTGTCTGAGAGGGAAAAGATTATTTTCCCGATCAATATTTTACCTATCGCAGTTAGTTTCATGTATTATGTTAAAACCGTGCATATGTGATATATACATATGTGTGATTGTGCGTGTGTGTACATGAACAGTAAACAATAAGACAGAAGTTGAGCAGCATTTTTATTGACTGCATATGCTCTGTTTTTCTTTACAGGAACAAAATCCCAGCAATGCCGGTTTAAAACAAACCTCCTGTGGGTTTACAGGCGGGATGATGGAGGATGGAACTGCAAAACATCTCGGTGGTTGTTCTGCAGCGCAGCAGCAATGCTGCAAAAACTGAAGGAAATGTTGGTATAACAGATTGTTGGTGTGTTTGCAAAAGTACCCTGTGTGCATCAGTGTGTGTGCATGTGTGTGGGTGTGTGTGTGGGAGAGAGGGAGGGAGAGAAACCAAAACAGGGAGAAAGAGTTATCTCTTCACACAGTATATAGCCGGTGAGGAAAAGCTTATAGATCTAGGGAAATGTATCCATGTCAGGATATCACACACTACCTAACCGTTAGAGTGTGGCACCTTGCGTCTAGGCCTGACCTGATGCTGACACAGACGTTGTCTGGCCCATGGAAAATCACTGCCAAAGTCAAAGTTTTACAGTGACCAGTGACAACAGGATCACAGGACGGGGGACTTAATTAGATCCCACCTTATAAAATCAGCTCGGTGGGATCGCTGGGAATAATGTTTGAAAGTGTAAATTAGCTGTGTTTTATGGCCTATGGGAGTCACCCAATATCCTTCTGCACTGGATTTATACATACAATTAGGGCTAAACGATGTTGAAGTGAAAGTTTTTGTTTTCCAGATCACAAGTGTTTACCAGAATCAAGTTTTACCAGATTATGCAGTTGTGATGTATAAGGGCTTTAAAGGGTACTGTAAATGCAACCGAAAGGTTAAAAAAAGGATCTAAATAGATTTCCTTTGGATATTTCCATCTTGCAGATGATTTTTGATTATTTATTGTGACACCTTTTCAATTCATAGCTCTTTGCAAAACATATTTGTCAACCGCTCAGTAAAATGTTACTCACACAAAATATATGTATGTAGTGATCATGTACGGAGGACAAAGCCACAACACACTGGTGAGGCTGCAAATCCACACTAGCATTTTATACCTTCTTTAGTTTTATGAGCCATGCACAGGGGTGGTGCTGGGGGTGCTGGGCCCTTCAGACTAGAGTAAAGAGAGTAATATGTAAACAAAGCTTCTCAAAGGGACAGTGATTTACAGCGCTGCCCCCACCCAACAAGACCAGCCAGGCTCCCCGCTGACTACACTGTCCCCGCTTTAGCAACAGTGTAGCCTCTGATACACTTTACCCCTCGCCAGTTTTATGGTAGCTTTGCAACTTGATTTAGTGCAAAATGCAGCAGAATTTCATGCACACACACACATATACACGGACCCTTCGCCCTCCCCAACAGGGAAACCACTTCTGTTGTCAGAGATCATGCATATCCTCAGACTGTTGATACGCCATCTGCAGCTTCACCCCTTCTTGAGATTAAGTAAGGTGGGTTAACCAAGCCGCAAAAGGTTTTTAACATCTGTGCTGGGCTGCTGTAAGTGATACTGAGGAGTTATAATTAAAGGTTCCGACTGAGGGAACAGTGTTTAATGTGGAGCACCCCTCTGCCATCCATCTGAAGTAATGGGGTGCAATGCAAGCACCCGACCGCCACTCCCCAGGCCCCGACTCATTCTCTCATCTTTACCCCACCTCTGATGGATGGGGAGGACCAGGGGCCAACTCTACAGCGACTTTGACGGAGATCTCTCTTTCTTTCTCTCGGTCCTTTTTTTCCCCCTTGCTTTTGGCTGTCTTCTCATTTAGCTGCCTTCGCACATTGCTGTCGTGCAAATGACTACTGGAAGAATGACTGATTCCAGATTGCGCAGTTAATTGAGAGAATGCGACCGCAACGCTGCAGATCTAAAAAGTAGGAGGAGGGAAAAAAGGAACAGCAATGACAAATATTGCAGGAGTCGTCTTTGAGCGGCTTGACCTTTTCTGATGATAGTGAGAGAAAAATAAATGTCACACTGCCGGATAAATCAAGAACAGATCATTTTCATTAGCATAAAGATGTGCTCTTAGGGTTGGTGGAGCCTAGAGATGAAGTGTATAAAACACGAGCCCCTTATATGAACATAATGCACTCCAATGATGCACACGCTAACCTGCACGCCAGGGTAATGGGATACTCTGTGATTACAAAGAAACATTTGCTGGTATTACACCAGACGCAAAAGTCGGGCTTAATGTATAACGTAGGTGAGTAAAAAACGTGAAGACACTCGATATCCTTAATTCCAGCCTGATCTGCTGCTTAATTCCAGAATTCTTTCAAATTGCTTCAAACACAGTCCCTCATTTTTCACATCTGTGCCAGAAAATCACTTGTGACAAGTAAATTCTGACAGGACAGAAAACCTAGCCTCAGTCATTAGAGTTAATATTATGTTTCTTTGGCAATCCCTCATCATTTTTGGGCCTCATTGACTATTTTTCTTTATAAGATATTAAGTATTCAGACCTCATTTACATCCTTATTTTTCAATTTGCTGCCGCAGTAGTTTAATTTATTCCATATAATTTCTTTTTCTGAGAGGGACATTAATCATTGCCTGTTCCCTTTTAGTGCCTCTGGGACTTTTTTTTCCTTTTAAATCAATAAAATAAAGGCTTCTTCCTTTGCTGAATATGATTTTGCCAAGGGATATCAGTGTCTTACCACTCACTTTCACTCCTTTTTTAACCCATTATGTATTCCAGACGTATATATTTATCTCTTATAACCAAATTCATGTAATTGTCGCATATGAATACAATACAGAGAAGTTGAGGTCAGTGCATTTAGCAAAGAATAGATAAAAATGCTAAAGGGGCAGGAATTCTGCCTGCCTTTTTGGTCGTCTTTATAAGATGCTGCGCTTTTTTTCCGACTCATTTTTAATAGCCGATGTGGGATATTCATGTGTGAAGAAGGGGGAGGTTGTTATAGAAATTTAACTATCCTTTACAAATTGATTCACACTTCACCAGCGCACAAGGTCCAGTAGGTAAATTACCAGGAGGACATGATCTTAATTCTCTGCCCCCGTGGCATTATCGCTCTGTCCAGAGACGAGCGCAGCATTAGAGGATCAAGGTAGGCGACACTTACAACAGGTATTCTGAGGGCTGCATGCTTGAGAAAATGTTCACGAACAGCACTGAACAAAAACTTTGGTCAATAAATCCAAAGTTCTCAGTGTGCAGAAAAAAAGCATTTATAATGGGGTCCCTTTTTAAATGATTTCACCCCCTCAAAGCCAAACTGCTCATTACTAGCTTGCGTTAATCTATATCAAATCATTATAAAAATGGCCATTCAAAAGAGTTCAAGTCAGCGTTTTCCAAACACCCAGTCTTAATGACATCATTCTTCTACTGTCATTAAGGATATTAAAAATTCATTAGGAAGAAAAGTACTGCTGAGTGGTAACAAATCAGTGAGCATCTCCCCTTCAAGACTAAAGAGTATCACAAAGTTGCAAGTGTATTTTTAAATAACATTGTGGGACTCATCCCGAGTTCAGCAGTAAATTTTATGCAAAAGAATGGACATGACAGACTTTTAAAAAAGAGGATGAAAATTGGACAAGTTGTCAGACATGACAAATATTTATTTGTTATATATG
Source organism: Tetraodon nigroviridis (assembly GCA_000180735.1). Lineage (NCBI taxonomy): Eukaryota > Metazoa > Chordata > Actinopteri > Tetraodontiformes > Tetraodontidae > Tetraodon > Tetraodon nigroviridis. The sequence continues at coordinate 55,308 of CAAE01011499.1, read as the reverse complement.
GCTGTGCAAAAGAAAAACCCCACACAAATATAAAAAATCCTGGGGGAAAAAAGCAGACCAAATAAAAAAAACAAAACAAAACGAGTGAGAGTAGCAACTAGGAACCATGGCCAGGTGGTTAAACCTACTTTGTTTATTTCATTTAAGGTTTGTCCTGGTACTTTAAAGTGGCATGAGCCATAGCGGTGGTTAAAAGGTTGACATTGTTGTCTGCTCGGCAGCATTTTATAAGCTAATACCTGCCCATAATATGTTTGTACATCTCACACTACTTAACATTTGCACTCCATTTTGTCGGTCAGGGCCCAGTGACTGTGTACTGTGTACTACATTTTCATTTATGCTATGGGGTTCTCTCAGCATTTTAATGGTTTCAATTGAATACACAATCTCATTTGGGTATATATAATACACACAATGCCTGTATTTTAACGCTGTAAACCAGTGTTCAGTGTCAGTACAACACACTGGTCTATCAAGAGACAGAAGCCTGTCCGTCAGGTACGCCCCAGTTTTTAAAAGTTGGTCTAAACAGGTTAAGACTTTAATCTTTAATAAACCACGGGCCTTTACTTCTTAACAACTGTGTCATGTAGTAATGGCAACAAGTAGAAGAGAGATTTTTTTTTTAATGTATCTATATTAATTTGGACCTTTTTTGGAGAAAAAGGACAAAGTAATGACAGAATAGGGGAAAATGGTAAACTGAGGTCTGCCACGCTTGATATCACACACGGACAGTGGGAGAGGAGCGCCTGGGCGAAGGAGTAATAATGCTGATGAGATCTTAGCAGGGCGATCTGATTCCAGTGTGAATTAGAGTTAAAGAGAGCTCCCTGCTGGGCTCATACTTAGGACAATCTCCCTCTCCACCAGACATTCATCGTTAAAATGACATTCCCCGTGATCCTAACTAATAAGAATCACAGAGGGTGGAGGTCTTTTATGAGTACAAGAAGGGGAAAAAAAGACACACAACCATTCTGCCTTTTGTTTAATGCTTATCTCGTGGGAATAGCACAGTGGCAGAGCAAACTGTGATAAAATGTCTCCTAATTCTCTTTGTTTCTGGTCTGTTTGCACTTGGAAGAAGAGCTACTAAGTCAGGAGTGTGAGGAGAGTCTGAGGTCTTTCCCCTTAAATGCTTAAAAGCCCCTAAACCCTAATCTGAGTGGACACTATACTTCAGGGAGTGACTAAATGCTTGTTTTTAGCTCATGATATAGAAAAACTAGCTCCAGCTTGCTCCTTTGACATCATCTGGCATCCTTTCTATTCCTGGAAAGCTTAATTAAGGTCTCAGCCTCTGGTTTACCCACAGATTTCTTTTTTCTGCAGAGATTCAGTAAACATATTACTGAATCACATTATCTGTTTTTGCTCCGGTCCCATTATTCACAGAAAACAATCGGTAATGATAGTCTATCATCATCGCGGTGGGTCGTGTTGCACCATTGATTATAATCTCCCAAACAGCTTTTATGGTTATGAGAAATCACCCTAAGCGTGCTCTGCAACGTATTTTCCCCATCTTGCTTCTTGCAATTATATATTTTGGCCTGATTGCAGATTAAAAGTTGCTATCGATCTCGGTGTGCCGGTCACACGGGCGGAGCCTGCACTGCTGTCTCCTTAGCTTTCTATTGTCTGCAGTCGAGCAGAGTTGAAAATCCATCAGAGTTGACAGGTCCATTACACACCAACATGAAACTGCTTTTGGTGGTCTGAACCCTTTTGTCCACTATGTCCTACTTGAGGTATTACAAGCACCTTGGAATATCCTAGAAAGCAAACGGAGGTTGAAATATGACCTCTTGTTGCAAATTGCAAAATAAATAATTCGCTGGTGTAATTTCTGCTTTGAGCTTTGTAATGTGTTGAATTTGAATTGACAAGGAGGAATACCCAGGGCATTCATTACCAGAGACTGTTTGTTATCGTTGCATAAGGAAAAAGCCACTAAATCAGCTCCCACAGGAGCCCTGCTTCACTGGGTTGCACACACTGCTCTGCCCGCCCTTTGATATGTCTGCCTCTAAATTCTGAGTGCTGCTCATCTGCTTGTGGTGAGCCAGTCTGCTTAAATACAGGATCGGACATTTAAATGATTCTACTTGTGACAGCCCTGCTGTGACAGAATAACAGATTTCGCTGAACAAATAGGCCGTGGAGGCTGCCGAGGTCCCAGGAGTCGGTCCTGTGCCCTCGGGCTCTGTTTTGTGAAAGGCCTTGTTTCAGTCTGGCGCCACTTCTGGAAACATATTGGGCCTTGTTATATTGAATGAAATGCTAATTCTCGCAGACTGTCTGGATTATGGTTCTTTGTGTGCATGTGTGGCCTGGAGCATACACGAGCATGTAGAACTGAAGCCTAAAAACAATTTTTAAAAAAAAGGAACTTAGAGAAACCATCTTTATATTTGCAGTTATATAATATTTCTCCACCTTCAAAGAGATGTTAAAAATGATAAATTTAGCTATCATCCTTGAAATTACATTGGTAAGAGGAAGTGTTGCTCATGTTCCTTTCACAGCGTGCAGATGTGGGAGTTCCTGAAAGCATCAATAAATGTTTGAAGGGATGTTAAGCAGCAGGCAGGCCAGCATCTGTTTCAAAGCCCCCCCACCATCACCACCACCATCCCTGGCCCTTTCTGAACTTACCTTTCTTTGTGTGGGGACTTGGACAAAAGTCCATAGTTCCTTCTGTTCTGTCAAAGCTGTTCTATAATCAACCAACCATGGCCCTCCCCTTAAAGAATAGGAAGACATTATTCAGCTTCCTTCTTCTGATCTTGGGGCCACAACAAACCATGTAAGCCATGGCTGACTGGTTAAAGCAGGAGAGAAAAAAAGAGGGGCACAATGTCCTCCTGTCAGCAGCTGCAGATACAGAGACCTACGAGCACCACGTGACTCTTTGACCACTACCTCCACCATGTGTGGCCGATGGCTACACCGCTGAGCACCGCCACACAGAGAGAGGCCTTGAACTTACACGCTCGCGTTCTCCACAAGGTCAGAGGTCACAAAGGAAGGAGTGTGGTTAACCGAAACAGCAAAAACAAGTGAAACGCAGACAGAACCTCTTCTCTAATGAACTTTACAAAAGAAACAGTTGCTCAGTGAGACTGTGCAGTGTGAAAACCTGAAAAAGGTAAAATGAATTCATAATGTGATGAAGATACGGAGGCCGCCGCAACGTTAAGAGCAACACTTAAACGCATTACCACGGCTGACCGAAATGTAGAGACTTAAAACATTCACCCAGAACATTTGCTGGGTGGATGGTTTTAGTTTTCCAAAAATGCACACGGGGATTTAAATTTAAAGAGAATAGAAGAGGAAATCATTGCCTTTTCATTTAAAAAAAAAGAAAAAGGATAAAGCAAATGGATGAGTGTTTAGTTGTGAGGCTGGAGATAACCGGAAACGTGGAAACTAAAAGTGCACTGGTCCTGATCAGTAAAGGTTCTTTTCACCCAGAGAATGAAAAGACAAAAATCATCATTTGTAATTTTATAAGCCAGAATAGTTTTAACGGGGCCAATTCAGAGTCCGTTATTACTCCACAGAGTCACGTTGATTCTATAAGAGCAATGCCAGTGATCAGAGAGCCAGGCTGAATGTTAAATAGGTAAAGAGCCCTGTGGCAGAGGCATCGGCCCCCTGTTACCACTTAGCCCTATTTGGCTGGCCTCACTCACACTCATAATTAAGGCCCCCTACTGTGACTATAAATGGCCCCTCAATCAATAGTGATAGAGAGAAATAAAGAGACCGCGCCACAAAGACCATGGGCATATCTCTGGGGCAAACATGATAGCATTATGAAAGGAGCAGCTTGAAAGCAGCTTTTACTCTGACAGGGGAGCAAACGCTGTAATTGTCCCTTGGGAGAGCACAAGCGCTTGTTATTAGAAAACAATTTCTCCCTCTAGGCCACTTCTCCTCCAGCCCGAGGGCGTCGCTGATTCTGTGCCTTTATGCAGCCCTCCCAAAGACTTCTCATGTGTGGCAGGAGGCCGTGAAGGCTGCGGCGTCGCATCACTCCAACCTAACTAGTGATGCTGTGACTATTACTCGTAGCTATATCAGCAAACTTTGTGCAGTGAGCAAGATGTCGTGCCCATGCCCTATGCATACATCATTTCAAACATTTAGCCTGTTCCCTGGCTAATTTCAAAGGTTTATTTCCTGAAATGAATTCCCTTTGTCAAATCCATTGATCCCTGCAAATTTAAAGCAACATTACTGTTTGTGTAATAAATTGACCTGTAATGTAGATTAAGTTGGGTAGTGGTGGTTGTGGTGTTTCTGTGTGTGTGCGTAGGTGTGTGTGTGTGTTAAAAATGCCCATTAACATTTTGCCTTGTGAGTTTGTGTGGTTAATTTAAAACATTTAAGACTGGAAATGAGCTTCTCCATCAAATGTCCCGCTTCCATTTACATTTCTTGCATACGAGTCAATTTGTGGCTGCCCTACACCATAAATCATTGCCACCAGAATGCTGTGTCGGTACCTCTAGACATTACCCTGGCGCGTGGTACTTAAAAAAGCAATTTAGAACTCCATTTGCTCAAAAAAAGAGGGAAAACCCACTCTGCTTTCAACAGACTCACACTTCTCTTAGCAAAAATGAAGATTAAACAGCACAATTCTATTGTATATTATTGTTTAGCAATTGCAACGCTAATTGTAACAAAAAAATTATTAATGGGTTAAAAACAACATACAAATATAAGTATGTTACTATTGTGATTTTGGTTTTTTTCAATCCCTCCCTATAAACCAGCCTGGCAAAAGGAAGGTTCAAATAAACCCACAAGTCTGTTTACAATGTGTCCATTTGCCATCAGAAGTGATGATAAAAGAGATGCTATCCAACCAACTAGAAAGCAGTGGCCAGTAAAACAGCTACAATATTGTGTCACGTATCAGAAAATAATTGATGACCCCCTTCACCGGGATCTCAAACGGGGCATTGGGAAATCATTTTCAATCTATGGCTTAGCAGATGAAACAAATGCTCCCGGCTTGCTTTGTCAATTCTCACTCCTTAGGGTCAAACAAACAGCTTTTCCAGGGCCAGCTCAAAGGCTGGTGTGTAGGCAGCCAAGCTTAAAATGTCCCTTGTCCACTAGAAAATGATACAACAGAGCACTTCATAGACCAACACTTTGCTATTTGTCATGGACTGAGTTATAATAAGAGGGGCGTTGATATTCATCGACCAGGTGACCCCTTCCAAAACATCAGCCTCCATTCTCACGCACTCTCACATCCACAACTCTGTGTCTGATAAGATTCTAAATTAATTAGACAAGGAAAAAAGAAAGAAATGATTAACCCTAGTTAGATTTACCCAAAAATGCTAAGGAAAATTATGCATCTGGTACAAAGAAAAAAAACCAAACAAACAAAAAAACTCATACTACGTTTGGCATCAAAATTATATTATATTATTATATAATTCATCTTTAAGATAAAGGTGACGTGTGAGTTAAAAAAAAAAAAAAAGGTTTAAATACCTCAATAAAACCGCAAAAAAGTTTAATTGTGTATCTAAAGAGCACTCAGTTGTGGAAAAAAGCAGCACATTAAAGCCCTTAGTATGATTAGTGCCTATTCAGCAACTCCCTGACTGATTAGTTAGCTGCAATGATGCTGGGGGCCACACACAATGGATGCTAAGGGGAAAAAATGTACACAGACCACACACATGCAACTACAGTAGGCTCCACTGCGGTGCCAATAGCTAATGAATCAATAAATTAAAATATTTACAATTATTTGTTGCTGGAGGTTGCTGTAATTAATTGTTGATGAAGTGTGTCTAAAAGCACAAATCAAAAATTATGTTTCAGATTAATCTAAACAGATGCAAAGCTTGTTGTCCATTCAAAGTTTGTGGCTACCATAACTGATTGACGCCTAATTGTAACTGAGTCCCAGAATTGGATTTCATGATGAGGTGAGAACAGAAGTGACAACAAAAGGCTGTGAACTGAGAAAATACCACTGACCAAGTTTTTCAACACATCCTGCTGTGGTGCAGAGCTTCCCTTCCCCCGCTCAGAGAGCTCTTTCCATTTTTCCAGCTAGCTGCTCGCTGACCGTAGGCTGGAACTCAGTCGCCACGCGTGTGGAAGCCCCACGTCCCACACGCCTCTGTGTCTACTGGCCTCCTGCTTGCCCTGTGAAACCAACAGTTTATTCTCTACCAGCAGGGCTAGGAGTGAACTCTGGAGGGGCGCTTCATGCAGCATTACCAAGACAATGGTGCCATATGGAGGACAGAAGGAACTCGGGCTCGCCTTTTCACCACACAACAAACGCTGCAGCATATTATGTGCGGCAGCGGTCACTTGAGGGTTACAGTTTTTTGCATAACAAGTGATGAAAAAAGGAAAAGTCATTTCATCCCCATTTAAGGCTATTATTGGCAGGACGTAAGGGAGGGTGGGGGGAAAAGATTTATGGCTTTTGAACAATGGCCGTTTTGGGCAACAAACTGATGAAGGATCAGGGAGAGATAATGGTACCACATTATGTTCATCAAATCAACATCATGTCAAAGGCGTCTGTTCTTTTGATTTGTGACCACAAAAAGTCTGATTTCCAGCATCTCCCCCGCCCCCACACTCCCCCACACACACACACACACACTAAGACAAGTAATCTAAGATAAACTTGTGAGTGAGCTTATTCTTGCTACCCAAAAACACAGTGGAGGCAGCCATGATGTCATTTGCTAAACAAAACGGCCGGAAACATTTTGTGTGTTGCATGGAGCATTGCAGACCTTGCAACAGTACACTGCAGATCTGATCCGTTCCCGGTGCACGCCATCTACGAGCAAGAGACAATAACTCACTTGGTGAAGTGTCACCTCATTCAAACTCAAAGATGCTCTTTTGAGTTTAAGATTTTTCTAAACACATAAAATCTGTATTTGTATTTCAAAGATTTGATAGCCCTATATCATATATATATATACACACACACATATATATATATATATATATAATGAATTGAGTATTCTCATAATCTGGCTCATAATGGATTTAGGACACAAAAGGGTCCTCTAAAGAAGATGAGATCCTATTGATCCACAAGATAAATGCTCTTTAGGGTGTTAATAGTCTAATTTGCTTTAATGATTTCTTCCTAGCACTTTCTTTGTCAAGGACAGGATAATATACACTTAAAAAGGCATTTCAAGCAGAAACACAGCAACTGGACGCTTCCTGCATAGAAATGTAGGGCATTTCAGGAGGATGTTTCACATTAATGATCAACTCCACCATTAGTTTGTCTTTATTTGCTTCCTTCCAGGGTAATTATCATGGATTAATGCATTTGTGAAGTGTCATGTGAAATAACATTAGTGGTATTTATTTTCAGTATAACCTCCCCAGGTCTAATAACATCAGTAATAACATTTCTTGCTTTTTCTCTCATGTGGCACTAAAAACACACATTGAACATATAGTGTTTGTGTGTGCGTGTGCAGGGTAGCTTGTGTATTATTTAATTAATTAACTGGCAATTACCGAAACACAGATTGTCACATATATTTGTTAACTATGTGTGATGATGTAGCAACTAATTTCAAATGACACGTGCAATCTTTATACAGCATATCATTGTTTGAATATGAATGAATCTATACCTTTGTACTACAGGTGAAATTTAGCCGGGGTCTACAGCTAGTTTAAATCTCGGTCAAAAGCAGTGTATTAAAACACCACAGAGAAGATGAGCCATCGCTTTAACCGGTTCAGGCACCAATGACATTGACTTCTGGGAGATGGAACTCTTTAACATGCTCTGCCCCAACTGAGTCACATCTGCCGTTGACAAACAGCTAAGGAGTAACCTGAGTCTATGTTCTCTTTACTGGCAATTTTTACATTTTATCATTGAAGTCAATGAGCCAATCTGCAATTTACGCCGTGGAGAGCAGGATGAGTGTATTCAGAACCCGGTCACACACCCAATCTCCTACTAAAGAGCAGCGATAATGTAATAATGCCTCACTGATGTGCCAGGCAGTAATGGTGCTGAACATCTCCCATTCATCCAACACTACCTGATCATTGCTTTAACGGAATAATACATTATGGCTGGAAATAGCTGTAAACCTCCAACTTTATCTTGGAAATGTGCAGTCCTTTTTACCTCAGGAAATGTTCCTGTCCCTCGGTAATAAAAGGCAGAGCTATAAGGATAAAATGAAAAAGAGATTGAAACCCCTCTGTCTCTGACAGGCAATGCGGGGATGCACAGTGTATGGCCTTCATCTTCTTTCATAGCCTACAGGCTGTTTGTATTATTATGAAAATAGGCATTATGATCTCGTGTCGCCTCCCAGAAGGAAATGAAACACTGGAGATTTTCCTGTTCTACCCTCTTATGACTGTAAAGTAGGACTGATTGACCGTTACTTCAGTCCGTTTCTTATCCCTGTCAATTCTGCTCTGCCTTGACAAATGACACTTAGCCGTCTGTCAATAATGGCCCCCCGTAAATGTGCCTAAATGGGCCAGGGCGCACCAATATTATGGCTGTTTGTCCTAGTTCAATTACTTTCTTATGTAATTACTGAAACCTAGCACAGGAGTCTAGTTCAAGCTGTGATCCACACAGTAGAAAGCCATTCTAGCTGAGAGTGAAATAAATATCCTTTGAGAATAATTGAGAAAAGGCAGAGGCGCAAGAAGGTGACATCAGCCATTAACCTTATATCAGGCCATTTTGTAAATCAATGTCACTCACATTTCATAACAAGTGTAATCAAAGAAATTATGCAAATTTAATTTGATGCCTCTTGCATTATGCAAATGGCAGCTAAATATAATGAATCCTGACACCTGACCAGTGCAGTATACAGCATGGGTGGTTCTCATTGTTAAGGCCTGACTGCTGGCAGTAAAGAGGTGGAAGGAGGAATATTCGCTTAAGATCATCGCTAATGACACCAGTACCACCTCTGCACACTCTAACAGGGCTCTGACATGTTTGGGTTTTATGTTTTGCACTTAGTTGCTCAGAAAAAGACATTTAAATGGCGTTTTTATACTCAAAGCTACACGGGGTGTTATTTAAACCATCTTGTGTTTAAGATTAGGTTTCTGTAATGGGCAGGCTAAATTGAAATGTAAGAATAAGAACAAATGACATCTGTGCAGCGGAAGCAATTTTCCGCGTGCTGTATAGGTGACCGGCATGTGTGTGTGTGTGTGACCCGCCGACTCAGACAACAACTCCGCAGACATGCTGTTACAAGTGGTTCATAATAACAAGGGGACTCGCTGCATCAGACGCAGTCAGCTGCTCCGCCACAACCAAATGTTACGGAGTAAAACAGCATGTCATGCTGCTATTTGACACGGTGAAATAAGATTAGATCGGATCCATTTCGAAAGCCTGGCTATTCCATCTATAACACACAAATCGAGGCGCTAGAGGCATGCTGAGGCACGAACACTGACACACATACACAATCATCTTGATTTGAATGCTGGCTGTTTTAATATTTATGCTGCGGATGAGCGTTATATAACACTACATTTCGCTTTAACACTTTTGATCTTTCAGAGAATCTTGTCTACAAAAGTAGATTCGTCCCAGCAGCTAAATTACATTAACTACCATCTAGTGTTAATGGAGATAATAACAGTATAATGTTGCATTTATGTTGCGAATATGAACATTGTCAACTTCACATTTTATATTCAGCATGTAAAGCAATAAAATGCTACAGATGGACCACGAGGAACCTGCAAAACCTTTTTTTAACACATGACCAGAGGTTGGTATTTTCCAGTGATGACATCTGTCACCTCGCTTTAACCAGCAGGGACCTCCATCAATTGATGTGACTTTTGTAGTTGTGCTTGTTGTTAACTTGTTGTTAGAAGGACAATAATATAATAAATGTATTAGAATGTTGTGCCAATAACAGATCCCAATCCAAATCTAGAGTCATGTCCACAATTAAAGTAACATCATAACTTGATGAAGACAATGAAAAATAGGAACAATGTACTGTATATGTAGCTGCAAATGTACTAGGAAAAGCACTAAAAGGTGTTTTCTCGCTTTTCGTCGTTTCTCACAGAACCTTTAGAGAATGATTTGTGCCTGGGATGCTGTGTTACTGAGTCCTTTAGTGTGCTTGAGTAAAATGAGCTTGGGGAGGTTAGTTGGTCGTCATGGCCATCTAGACCCTGGCCCGTGAAAGCCTGCCAGAATCAATGCTAATTATGCTGCCATCTGCGAGGTGCCTCAGCAAGGTTGACACCTGTTCACTTCCAAGCGGCGCCCAGAAACTTCAATCACGCCGGGAAATGAGACACTAACGTAGCCGAAGAGGTAAACGCATGGGGAAAGTACTGACGGAGATTATTGCTGTTGGATAACGGATATAGATGTAATGCTAGCAGACTGGTTATGTGATGCTCTATGCATATGCGCAAATGCAAATAACAATGCTTCCCAAATTCCTCTGCTTCTTTTTTTTGCAGTGCACCTCTTAATTGACCCTTCTGCTTTGTAAAACCCAGTTGTTTCACTTCTGGAGTTGTAACTGAGGCATATGTGTGTGACAAATGTCCTCAGGCTACAGCAACACTGTTCCTTTTCAGATAATTTATCACGAAAAGACAATCAGTCAGTGGACTTGATTAATAATTTCTGGGGGATCTTTTTTTCCTCTCTTTTTACTTTGGACTCCGATCCACACAGCCACATTAGGCAGAGTGTTTGCAAGGAGAAACCAATAAACTAGGTCTGCCTGTTTGCGCACCGAGACCAGGGGGCTGTCAATTCTTTGCCCCTTGAAAGAGATCTGCCATTAGGGTGACATGAGAAACAAATGAGGCCAATTTCTCCTCCAATGTCCCATCTGATATGTCAATAAAGGCCCAGCAGCCGCAGGATGCTCTGAGATGGATTTTTCCTCGCAGGCAGACAATCAGTGGAATACATCTAACGTTCCTCTGATAGGTGAATCACTCAGACAAAAGCAATGGACTAGCGTTAAGTAGCATCTGTGGATGTAGCTTCAGACAAATGTATGAATGAGATTTACTTTCCAGGTTTTGTTTTCTATCTTGCAAGTTAAGCTAGGACAGACATTGGATTTGAACTCCGGCCTTCTGCTGGATTTAAAAGTTGAGCTTGACCTACTGAAACATATGTGACTTTTTATGTGGGGATTTACGTTAACCTACAGGAAAATATTAATAATAAAAAATTGTACACGCTTGTCGACAAAGCAATTCAGACCGACATTTATTGACTCGTATGTTTCTAATTAAAAATGCTTATTAGTGTTAGTATTTAGTGATCTTTCAAATCTATTTGCAGGTTAACATCTCAGATGCTGGTGCAGATGTGTCTTTTTTTCCCTGCCTCCAACCGACACAACAAGAATTGAAATAGATAACATTTTGCAACAAAATTGCAGCCCCACATGTGTTTGCCATACTTATATGTAGAATTATAGCCTCATCTGCTGAGCCACAGCATCAATAGGAATTCATTACGTATGCAGCTCATAAAGTCAAATGTTTTTCAATAAATATCATGGGAACGAGGCTCAAGATACTCCACATTTGGAGACTTACAATGGCAGCATATGTTGAGGTGGATTGAGTCCTCGGGCTCCAATCTGGCTCCCTCTCCCTCGGACTTAGAAGATAAATTATGTGGCTATTTTTCCATTATGTTAATCAAAAAGCTCGCCATATGCATTACTATTATTAGTTCGGTAACAGAAGACATCCTGTTTCCAACGTGCAATTGGCGTTCTGAGCTTTAATTGATCACAAACACATTTTTAGGATAGTCAAAGATAATCCACCAGCTGGCCATGTTTATATTTCTTGTTAACAAGTTTTATATGTTTTGTGGAGTGTCAATAGATGTCGTTCCGCATTACAGCAGCAGTCTATTTACAAGGATGTCACTGTGTGTAATGAGTGGTATAAATGACAAACAAGCTAATCTAACTTGATTTTTTTTTTAATAGCAGCATCCACTCTTCCTTTTGAGAGCTGTTTATGTGCCATTGTCACAAGTCAAGTCAAACAAACAAAGGCAGCACCACAATGCCCCACTACTTAGCGCAGTCTGAGTGTGCTCTGGTCTACCTGAACTCGCATCGTTTTTAAGATACACAAAAGGTCCCTCGCCCCATCTTAAATTCCAAGGTTGCTGTTTTAGGTTACTGGATGTCCTTGACTGGAGCCAGACGTGGGTCCAGAGAGGGCCGTTTGGCCAGCAATGTCATTGTTATGGCCTTTGTCATCTCAATTTGCAGACAGGTGCTAAAACACAGAGTGCTAAATGGTGATATCAGTGTTAACCCGGGACACAGCACACCTCCCATAAACTCCAGCTTCTGTCTGCTGCTGACCGTGCTGTTTGTTTGCTATTACCATCAAGCAGGAAGAGGCTGGAAGGTCACACTAATGACCCGATCTTTTCTTGTCCTCACATGGAACTACAGAATTAAACAAGTTACAAAGTCTCTGAAGGTTAGGTGCAGCTCCTCAAAAGGGGAAAAATCCATTTATCATTAAGAAGGTGCTTCTGCTGTCAGAAACATTAGCTGATTAAATTAGGTCCATTTTAGGGTCAATGTATTTCTTTAATCAGTTGTCCGTTTTGATCATCGCTGAGAACGGTAATCCTCAAACCCAGTCTTGGATAATTGGCCCCCCTTGCGGGCTCGCTGTCTTTACTCGTGCGGTTTAATATCTCCAAGTTTTCGTCGCAGGCGGCGCACATAATGCGCTGCATGTTTAACAGCCATTTCCATAAGTAAGCGCAATTTCTGTTCAGTTTGTTCTTGTGTAATGAAGT
>CAAE01011499.1:24241-37825 GCA_000180735.1 Tetraodon nigroviridis | reverse complement strand
AGATGAAAATTCATCTAGAATTACATCTTATGTCATCATTATGTTTATTAAGCGTGGATGATGTATATGAACAGCGCTGGCTTGCCGCTGAGTGCTTAATGATGCATAAGATTAAGGCCGAGGCTCTCAGCTGCGCTGTGACTCCCCTCTGGTACCCATACTGCCGAAGCATGCTGGGAGTACAAGCTCCAAACGGCCATCAGGTGAAAGGAACTAACATCTCTCTTTTTGTCTGCATGTACACAACGCTGAACGGTTTTCTTCACATGTTAGGGCTGCGGAGGAACGACGCGCCATCAATGTATGTTCACCTATATATAGGTAATATCTAGCCGATCCCCTGCTCTCCGCTGGCTTCATCCTTTCTGCCCCTCTGACCCCGTTTCCATCCCCAGAGCCTCCTATCTCTCGTCCTTCCTCCTTTCATTTCTCGTCTTTCTTTCTCTTCTCCACACCGCTGTTCTGCCACAGCAGTCTATGACAAAAACATTATCCTTCTGCTGCTAAACAATCCAATAAACCTCTCCACGGGGAGGAAGTTAACCTCTTGTCTGTTCGCCTGATGCCTTCTAGACCACGTGACTGCTGCCACAGTAAATTCAAATCATTAGTCTCCTTGCACCCACCGCCCCCCCCACCCCCATTAGAGGAAAAACTTCTATTAGTAATGGAGACCTCGTTGGAGACCTTCCGCGGAGAGAACTGCCTTCCCAATTCCCAGCGGAGGAATCCCGCTCAAAAAACTAATTCTACTTTTAATAATCTGTCATCAAGACCAGAGGCAGTCATAAATTATGTGGGGAGCATGTGCGAGAGCAAGCCACAAGAGGGAAATTTAGGCTGGAAAATCAAAGCCAGAGTTTGACAAACTTTCCTGGAGATAAATAATAACTTACAAACTGGATTAGTTGTTAGGTCACAGCTGAGCGCACAAGCGAGCCGTTCCAATCAGCCAATGCAGATGAAGAATTTATAGGTAGAGCTCGTCATTTGTTTTCCTCTCCTCCTTGTTTTTATATGCATCCCACCTTTTCTCATTCCCGCCTCCTTGAAACTGATTATATTCCGATCCCGTTGTCCCACCCCTGAGCTAATTTTATTAATAACTTGTTGCATTCAAAAATAGAGGCTAGCTGCAAAGACTTTTTTTTTTTTACATCCACATGGGCTGAAAAAGTTAAGGCATAAAAGACACATTTAAACCTCGACCGAGGTCCTTTATTGGAGTGTGAGCAAAAAAGGCTATCAGCCACAAGGGTCTGCTCCTTGTTCCTGCATCAATATTTCTGTAAACTATCGACATGCATCATAATCGTTCCCTTCTATCAAGCGCAGACTAAAGAACAATCTCCATTAGGTGACAGCACCCCGGCAGGTTGATAAATGCTCCCTGACGAAAGGGAAGGAATTGTGTAAAATAAAGAGGCATGTTCCAACAAGTCTTGTCAAAATGGTATTGATTTAATCATCTGCAGAAATACACGTTCCTGGTTAGTGTAGCGTGCAGCCGAGACGGCGGCGGCGGCGGCAGAAGCCGGGACACGCTTTACAGTTGTTGACGCTGTCCCTCATTGGATTTGCAGGTGATAAAACACATGCTGGGCTACTGTAGTCCATTTTTTTCCCTCCTCCAACCCCGTTCCCTCTTCAGTCCAAAGTTATTCTAAGAAAGTGTGTGCAAATCTCCGTTTCTATTTTTGTTTCGGTGGAGCAAATATAACTCGATAGCAGTGTGCGAGTCTTTACGAAACGCGCTGCTGTAGCCAGTCTTCCCACTGGCCCCGCAGCAGAGTGCAGGGGCGAGAGATAACAATAGCCCTCCATCATCCAGACACACCAATGGTATTCCAGGGGCTGGAGTGAGCTGGCCAAAGGTCTGGGAGTGTTTATTTAACACCGGGGTGCTGGAGAGTGTGTCTCACCTTGGGACAAATGGATCCCCTCTCCTTCCTCCTTTGGCAGCCTCAGAGTAAATACCGTGGCACAAACCTGGAGGTCTCATCGCTCCAAAGTACAAGTTCATCAGGCAAGTGGGTAGATTCATCATTGGAGTCGTACTGCGAGGAGGAGTCCCTATAACCCCACTGGCCACACCTTTGCAGATCCACGATTAGCTCATAGATACATGTGACGCATGAAGAACAAGAACTAACAGAGATTGAAACAAAACTCTCCTAAAGTCCAACTGTCACAATGAAACCAAAAGAATTTGGGTTTTTTTTTATAATTGTAATCATTTAGGAGGTTAAAGGGGACGTTATTAGCTCTGCATAGCCCATCTGAGCAGTGATGAGGTGAGCGCTAATAATGCACGTCCCTGCACCCAGAAGATGTGTGGCACTGGGGGGCTGGAGTAACCCCCCACGGTGACCTGTCCTTGACATGTCTGAGTGAAACAGTGGCGGAGGCTAATACCTCATCATATCCACTTTGACTTTGAGCTCGCTGTGGTCACTGCCATAAAACAAAGGATACCGATGTGGACAAACACTCGTAGATAATAGATAATTAGATTCAAACCTAAAATATATTGCTATAAACTGAAGACAGACAGTGTATGTGTGTGTGTAGGTGTGCGTGCATGTGTGTGTACATTAAAACAAACACATAAATGTCTATATAATCTATACTTTGAATTCCAGACTAAGGATGGAGACATTAATCAGCCCAGGAGAACAAGTGAAAAGGTGAGGGAGACACCTCGTGTGAGCTCAGACCTTTATATATTACCTTCTGCTCCAAAGTAAGGACAAAGGGAATGAAGATGACTGCCCTGTCACCAGAAAAAAACGGATGAAGCAGACAAACGTGACTGAACTGCTCACTCCTGAGCCTCACAGGACACACTGGAACAATGTTTTAGGTGTTTTTTTCTATCATTAGGATGGAGGTATTGTCACATTTTCTAACCTGAAATAGAAGAAAAGACGCCGTTGCTTTTTTTTACGCTTATGTGATATTGTGAAGATTCCTGGTTAAAAAGAAAAAATAAAAAAAATCTTCACTGTTTTTAGTGTGTAAACAACTGAATTATCACACTCTATTATTGTGAATGCATTACTGCGGCAACGCCAACAACATGCGTGGGTTTTCAAAGGCAGAGCCAAATAATGTGCTCAGCTTGATCTTTGGTGTGGCCTGCTGCGGAGTGAAGTGAATAAGGCACAGCATCAGACATATTTACTGGTTGGTTAGCCAAACAGGGGCTTGGTTTGTCCACGATGTTCCCTGTCATGTTTGTCATTGTTTGTTTCATTTCTCAGGTCACAGAACAAGAAGCTAAAGAAAAGAAAACAAAAGCCAACATAAAAACTGAGACACAGGCGAATATGATTTGCGTTAGCCTGAAAACACAGAATGCATATTAAATAAATGATCACCTTAGGCGCCACCAATTTTCTAACGGTTAAGGCAAACTCAATCTTTACGTCGATAATGAAGATGTGTGTGATATCAAGTAGTCACGGTAATTAATAGGAATGTCAGCGACATTGTATTAATAGCATCATGCATGGCATCAATTTAGCGCAAATTGTCGTTTTGACAAGCTGTTTTAATTAAAACTATCATGCAAGGATTAAAGGACCGTGCTCGTCATTTTGGGATGATCAAATAATGTTACCATCTGCTATTTTCTGTGCTTAGCTTCTCCCCGCTAATTAAAAGTGATATTCAAAAGGTCAAAGGCACTTTGGCTGTTGTAGTGATCACCGTACTGTCCCTGCTATCACCAACAGGTCATGAGCTCACATACATTCAGATGTGATAGCATTAGCCTATAGCATCACATTACATTTGATGCTCCTGCCTTCGTACCGGTTTTATTTGAGATGAAGACCAATAAAAGGCAAAAGTCTTTAGGACAGACTCTCAGTATTCAGCGAACAGAGATCCGAAGCTGAAATGAATCTTTCTGACCCATCTCAGAGCTCAGGAGTGAGCTCAGTACTGGCTTACAGGATGAAGTCACCAGGCTTTATGGAAAATGTTGCTTTTTATGCATAAAAAATGCAGCAAGCGCACAGAGAGATGGCAAGAGGTCACCTTCATGACTGACAAGGGGAACCCTCTTCACATTAAGACTTTTATATGGCAGGAGTGGAAAGTTGCCAGACAATAAACGACATTTTAATTGTTTTCTACATGCATGTTTAGCTGCAGAGTAATAATAATGAGCTTTTTCTTTCTTCCAACTTGTCAAAGAACAAAACTTTTCAGCTTTAAGAAAAGTCATGTTCCTGACAGAGGGTGTGTTTCACAGCAGATATGACTCCATTTTGAGGGTGACTCTGATCAGAATGGATAATACCTTTTGGGATGTCTGGTTGTTAAGCGGCAAGTTGGCCCAGCGAGTGAGCAAGACGACTTCAGATCAGTCAGGACGGAGAGTGACCACGTGAGTAAATGAGCAAGTGCAGTGAATAATTGCTGCAAATGTAGGAGCAAACAGCCTGACCTCTCTGCTGACTTGTGTTTCCAGTCACTCTTTCTGGTTACTATGCGTCATGCTTTGTTTCATTTGACGTGCAATTATTTTTCCCATTAAATACACAACTTGTATTTCACTTACAATTTTTTTTTTTTCCTGAGTGAAATTTCAATCAGAGGCCATTATGCTCTTCAGACAGAGAAAGTTTAAAAAAATAACAAGATGCAATTGAAAAGAAAATAATGCTCTGTCAACGGAGATGGAAAACACAGAAAATAATCATTTGCGAGAAGCAAGTGATGCATACTGGTATGTTAAAGTGTCAAGAAGCACAGGAGAAATTAATAGCTTTCTGCCATAAGCGTTCCATAATAAATATAATTACATTTGCATACTTCATTTTACTCTTGATCTACTATCTCAGTTGTGATTCCTGAGATTCTCCTGCACCTGTCCCAAAAGGGAAATTTTCATTACTGCTCAAACTCACTGGGGATCTTCCTCACACCCCTCCGCTGACATCACAAATGTCGCAAACACGTTAGCATGACTGCAAAACGCCAAATGCTTCAGAATATAGGAAATAGTTAGCTTGTATCATTTAAATACCAACGCTGTTCCCGCAATGTAAACACTGCAAGGTGAAAAATGGGGAAATCGATAATTTGAGGAGATGGTCCGGGGCTGTGTGGATAGGTCTTTTCCAGTCTTCTGTGCCTCATTAACTTATCAATAAGGCCATCTGACATTGTCGTCCACTTACCCTGATGAGCAAAGTTTTCGCTCTTCCCGATTCTTCACACGTGTCACAAAAACGGGAACCTGCAATACACGTTTGCATTACTGTGAGTGATTGTTGAAACCAAGGAGAAGTTGTTCGTGTCGGCTTCAGACTAGCGCGCTTCTGTCATGTCAGGCTGCCACATGAAGGTGCTTTCTTGTCTCTTGTCATGTTTTTGTCCTAAGTCAGCGATCATGTGGGTAACCCTATCTTTAAAGATGTGCAGCGACAACATTTTTATTGAAATTAGAAATACTTTAATGTTTATATTAGCTGAGGGCACCTGTATTTGTATTTTCATCTGTATTTTGTATATAACTTATATAAAAAAATCTGAAACATGCTTTCCTAAAAAAACTGACTTGTGACTATCGTCACCTTCAGATTGTTATCATTTCACATCGATGATTTGGACTGGAATTGACATTCTTATTCATGGTCTTGGCGTGGCACTTCTTCGGGTGATGGTATTTGCACTGTTCCCCCTGCTGTTTTCCAGTTCAGGATTCCAATTAACCTGTGCAAAGCATGACGCCAATCACAGGACGCTGTATCGACAACAGGCATGAAAAGAGTAATGCTGTTAGGATGATGTAGCTTACTGTGGGGGGCTCCTCCCCCACCGGTGACAGAGAAGTTCGCTCCAGTCATTTATCAAGTCTTCTCTGGCCGCCGAGGGGATGGTAAGTCCCACGGTCGCCTGCTGCTTGGGGGGGCCAGCGTGCAATATGTGCATTTTAAGCCTCTGGTGGGCTGACAAAAACTGCTGATGTGCTCACTGCTGCTAAGTTTGATGGATTTGTTGTTGTCATTTGCTTTGGTTCTGTTCCCCACCACAAAACAAAGGGAATCATTAACTCTTTTGTGCTGCATGGGACTTTTATGGGTTCAGGATAATGCAAAACGAGATGGGGTACAGATGGGGTCAGCTGGAGCATTCTGCTGCCCGAGCCTTCCAGAATGGGTTTGTTGAACATGCATGGATGATCTTGTATAGAGGGCTGATTACCGAATGATTTAGTGACCACTGATATCCCCTTTCTTTCTCAAGCTCCCATCATCAGGCTCATTTCAGCCACAACAGAGTCTTTGGCAGCATTTGCCGCTTATATTTATAGACAGTTGCTGTTTAGCACCTCGCGCTGTGTTGTGGCCAATATCAGGAATGAGCCATTACGGTGCAGCACCATCAGTGGTGAACTGATGCGGGCCTGGCAGAGCACAGTGCTGCTGCCATTCAGGGCTGATGCCGTGCGCAGTTGTGGTGCAGCGGAAACCAGAGATCAACCAACTGACGGCAACTTTAACACAAACATGACCAACAAAACAAAAATTGGGCCGTCACATGGTTCATCGACCAGAAAAAAATCAGCAAATGATTGTAAAAACTAATAAGAGAGTGATTTATTTTACTAACTAAAAAATATAGAAAAGTAAACAACAATTTGACTAATAATACCAAAATTACAAGTGGATGGATACGAGTAAATATGGAGAAAAGATAAAAAAAAATCAAGTATGACCCAAATTGACATTGTTAAATGGACAGTAAGTTTTTAAAACAGCTTTAAAAAGCCTATATGTTTGCTTATATGTTATAATGTTTTGTCCTTTGAGAAAACCAGAGATTCCCATATTATAAATGACCCTGGATAATTGTAATCATCCAGCCTAAATGCATTCTGTTTGTGAAAACTGTAACAGATGACGGCCGAGCAGTTACTAAACTTCAAGGTGAAGACGCACTTCCTCGAGGGAGGCGCCAAGATCAAGATAAATCCCCTTATTTTTCTCTGTCAAGTCATCACAGTCTGAGACGAAATACAAATTGAGACTGTAGCAAACGGCCTGCGACAGCGTGCCGTTGACTGTGAGGGTTACGGGGGTGATTGAGTGTGTGTTTGACTGCTCGAGGCCGAGGGCTAACAGCGCTGTTACACAGACAAGGTCATCTCGGAGAGAGCGAGAGAAAGTAGCCCCAGCACATAATCCCAGTGTTCCTGACTTCTACGAACGCAGGTCCACCAGAAAATTGATTAAAGTGGAAAAACATTACTTTGGGAATAAGTCTTCTAATCTCACCTCGAACAGAGGAATGAGTGGTAATTTAGGTCAATCCTGGGACTTTTCACTAAAGGTAAAGACTCTTCAGGCTAATCTCATAAAACTATTGGCCAGATATTTAAACCATCCTTTATTTGTTGCCCCAGCCTCATTAATAAATGAACAAGGGAACTTTTCCTATCTTTTTGTAGCATTTTAATGGAGCTGACTTGGTTGTGAGGCAGTAATTTATTCCATTTGTTATGTTTGGACAACTCATTAACATTATCATCTGTTATCATTAGACTGAAATTTTGAGCTTCTCCTCCCTGGAGATGCATCGTGTTTTATTCTCTTCAGCTTGCATTAAAACAAATGTGGACCTGCTGATGCATTAGATTAACGTACTGACTCACTGCCTGCCGAGCAGCTCAAAAGCCACATTCAAAAAGAAACTGGAAAAAGAATGGAAACCGTACAACACATTCCTTTTTTCAGACCAATTAAATAATAAAAAAAAGTAGTGACTTTTAGCACATTTCTATGCAAAAAAAATTAATAAAACAGGAGGTAATTATTGAGTGTAAAGACTATTTTCCTCCTAACATTGAGAAGGGTGCATTCATGCTCAGCACATTATGGCATTATTTGCTCACAAATTCATTTTGCCTGTTAATTTCCTAACTAATATAATCATCCTCACGTCAGACATTAGCGCCAATGTTTTTTCCCTAACTTCATGTAAAATTTGCGAAATCATAATGCTAATGAGTTGTTTAGATCAAATTTAAACTTTCTAGTTCTTGCTGAGTCTGCCGCAACAGATCAAGTAGTTTGCTAATTGCAAAGTTATAAATAATTTTGATTAATTAGCAAGTTAAAGTACATGAAGATGATCTATGAAGTATATATCACTGTCACGAAAATGAAACTGAAACGTTTCATTTACGCTGCCTCACTTTTTAATCACAGCATGCAAACCTTACCTGTTCTGATGGAAAATAAGTAATGCGGAAGGTGAAAGGTTTCACACATGTGTATAAAAAACAAGATTAATTGCATAGGTAGAGAAAATGGTCATAATGTTTACACATTTACATTCTAAGAATTAACAAATTGTTGGTAGGAAGCTATATAACATTTTTTGTAAAGGTGGGTTATTTGCAGTTTATGAGTTGCAGAAATAATGTGTTTGTTTGTGGGATTTCCATTGTTTTTGCATCTTACTGATTACTAAGAAAATTATCGTGTTATTGTGTTAGACCTATTGTGTTTTTATTAATTTAGCATTTTACCAATTTCAGTTTTAATTGTAAATATCCATGCAGAAATATCCCCAGTTCTATTAGCTCTGCCATACTAGTCATTTAGGACATTTGAAATTCTAGTGTATATAACTACATCTTTGCATTACAGTATATATAAGCTACAACCGTACTATTAATACATACTACTACGATTACAATTACTACTACTACTACTACTACTACGACTACTACTACTAGAAGTGCAACCTCTCTTACAAATAATGATAAAAATGGCAGTAATATAAGTTACTTCCAAAATAAGACACAGTGAACCTATGTGTACTAACATATTGCAAGGATAAGAAACAATGCATGACAGTGCCATAAAATCATTAAAAAAAAACCTGAGCGACAACACAAGAACCTGAAAGGTGCAGACAATAAGTATCATAATCCCTGTCTTAGTTCCACACCATGTCCAGCAGCGCTCCTTCATTACACCTCTCTCCTTTGGTGACATTATACTGCAATTGATATTTAGGTAATTGATAATCTCTGTGTGAGTAATGTTGTCAATTTGGCACCTAAATCCTATTTTGGTGGCCATCTGGGCTCACTAAATGATCCCCTTGAGAGCTGAGGTTATAGGTAGTAATTATTCAGAAGTCATTTACTTCAGAGGTGTTTAGGGCTTTGCAGTTAAAATGCTGACATGATGGCTGCAGATCTCCCCCCCCCCCAGACGCTCAGACCAGACATGACATCAGTAGTTTAGTGGGAAGAATTCAAACGAAAGACACCGCTGGAGTGGCGAGCGTCACTGATATAAATATCTGTTCATGTCTGATTCTAATTCCAACTCAACACAAGCCCGGCTCCTTCGTCATGCAGATTACACGTGTGATCCGTGTTCGGAATGTTCTCCTTGCAGGGGCTTATCCGATATGCGGGATCTGTGCATTTCACTCACTTATCGCTAAGGCTCTCTGTCAAATTGATTATTTAGTCAACTAATTCCCAGTCTATGTTTAGCTGAAGTATGATAGAATCATTGCGTCCCATGGGTGCAATTCTCATTTGGGTGTCTGTCTGTGTGAGTGAGTATTTATGAGGAAGAGGCTAACCAATCAACCGACCGGGCCAGAGGCTCGCTACTGAGCAATCTGGGACAGTTCTGCGATTGCTTCAGGGCTCATCAGAGCCAAATTTAGTGTTTGATAGACAATAACTATGAAACCACATAACCATTGAGATGGGTGTTAAATAAATGGAGCCAATCATAGTCATTTTTGATTGTAATATAATACTAGACTTTATGTTAAAATTCATCTCTTGAGTACAACATTCAAAAGGATGCCTGCTAAAAAAGGGTTTTAAGGGGCTATTCTACTTGCTAACACCTGCTCTACAAGTATTTTGTGGTAAATGTTGCAGGTTTAGCGAGTACCTCACCAAGCAGTGTTTATACTTTAGCTCCTCGATGCTCAGCAGGTCTGCATGGGGTCTCAAACACCAGTTTAGTCACACGGGGGAGCTTCTTCATTTCCTACTGGTGCAGAAATATCTTTATTATACGATCTGGTGAGGCTGGCCAAGCAGGGTCCGCAGAGAGGAGAGCAGAGGGCAAAAGAGCGTCGTGTAGAACCAGGCAGAGACACTGGCGTGACACTGTGACATGTTCAGATCCCCTCCACTGAGCTGTGCCCTGCACGACAACACGGAACAAGGAAATGAGCCACAGACGTTTCTTTCAGCTGCCTAGCTACGGAAACCAATGCTTGCACGTGCACACCTCAAACAAAGGTGATAAAGGCACGCTGTAAATAAACACATTTACAATATTTGAGATGGGACAAGGTGGACATTTCCAAAGAGGTGTGAGGTGTAAATGTGACTTGCAGGTCTCGCGCAACCAGAAAGCAGCACTTTGGGAAGGGAAATGATGTGACTTTCGCTGGGTCTTCTCACTTAATGGGAATCATTGCCCTTATTAGGTAAAGGTTAATGGACATTTGATGAGGAAAGTGTCTGATGTTATGTCAGATCCAGGACACAAACCCAGCCAGAGCAACAATTGCATTCATTTGCCACCTCTCAGGACTCTTCCAGTCCACGGCAACCCTTAAATATTTTAATTTTGCCATGTAACAGGAGTTTATGTTCATTTTGCTTGCAGCCTACAGGCAGGAAGCAATGACATTTGAAATAATTGTTGTTACAGGGGTAATCTCTTGAGGGAGAATGGGGCAAAACTGTAGCAAAGATTTGAGTAAATTACTGTGTCAGCTTCTATTTATTTGCGCCAGATTGCCAGAGGCAGCACTTCAAGATAGCCATTAGGAGTAGGGGCAATAAAGACAGAGCGTGTAGCTATTGTCGAAAAGTTAGCGTGTAATGCAGCAAGTTATCATCAAAGTGCTCCCTGTGGAGAAAGCAGGGCACACACTGGGGAGAAGACATGTGAGGAGAACCAATTATAGCTCCTCAAATCTCTCCTCTCTCCCAGGGAGGGGTCATAAAGAGGCTGCGCTCACTTACAAATATATCTTTCCATATGGAGATGTCTGTCTGTCTGTCTGTATCATTATACTGTAGGTAGGTTTAGGCAGGTTTATTGGGTACTTTTAAAAGCTCAAGCAGTCAAATAATTAAACAAAGTAAAGTTGGTAAACTCGGATGGTCGTAAAGACCCCAGATTGACACTACTTTAAATTCATGTGACTCCCAAGCTTTTTTTTCCCCCTGAAGTGTATCCGTAATACTGCTAATGCTAACAGAAACAATGGCAGCATATTGTTTTTTGTACATGTTTATTTGTCGTCGGCAATCATGACACACTAAAATCAAAAACTATCTAAGTATTTCATGACAATTCAGAGAATTTATTAAGCCATTTTTTCTTTGGAAAAAACCTCTGAATTTAAACCAGGTCTTAATTTATCTTTATCCTTGATTTAATTGTTTTATTATAAGGCTAAAAATGCAGCAGAACAGTTTAAATACTACATAAAACTACATGCATGATTTTATTTTATTTATTCATTTATTTACTTGTTTATTTTTTGACAAGGGCTTAACACACCATTTTCATTGGTTTATTATCCCGGTAATCAGCCTGAATATATTATTATGTAACAGATATCTACTCTGTTTCAGGCACATACTTTCAAAATACAACTATGTTTCTGAGGATATTCTAATTAAAATGCTAATTTCACAAACAATATAAAAGGACACAATTAGTCCCAAAATTAAATCACATGAAGCTGCTTGAAAAGAAGACAACTCTGGCCTATAGTTAATCCATTTTTGCTCACTTTAAAACATATCCTGGTCTCTTTAAGCACATTTCTGAGGATTTTTGTAGTAGTAATGTAAAACAATGAATATGTAAGGAACTTATAATCCACAGAAAAGACGGCTTTTTAATCCTCCGGCCACTCAAATGTGTTATAGATAACCAGTGGAGGCAGTGAGTTTAAATGTGGGGGTTAAGGGAGGCGCAAGGAGGAGGGGGGGACTCAAACAATGAACAGGAAGTGAAGATGAAAAGGGAGGCTGCATTAATTAGACGATGGCGATGGGCTACAGCAGTGAGGACAAGGCAGGGAGAAAGGGGATTGAAACTGTTTGTAGGGTCTGCCAAACAAATGGTGCAGGTCCCTGCGGGAAGGAGATTATTATAGGCTCTGTGTCTGTCAAACATGGCAACACAATACAAAAAAGAAAGGGAGGTGGGGAGGCACGGGGGTTGGGGGGGGCCCGAGGCGACAGTGCAGCCCCAAAAGGCCCGCGAGGACCCGGGCGCTCCGCAGCAACACCAGCCCTGCCAAAGAATGTCTGTAATCCGCAAGCTGACTGAGGTGATCCCGTGGCTCTCCCCGGCAATGCAGCAGGCTTCCCCATTGTCAGCAGAGGGGACAGAGAGGAAACCAGAGCGAGGAGAAGCGGGGGGCCGGCAGGAGGGGTGCACTGGGGAGCCGGTGTCCTTTTTTCAGCCAAAGCTTGTGAGAGCTCACCGGCATTGTCCGAAAATTACAATTGCACTTTTCTGATCTTTTGTGAGCTCCTGTTGACAGTGGTTATTGACTAAACGGTTGGACATGGAAAGGATATGACCCCCCACCCTTACCCACACTCCCTCCTTTCCTCCTCCCAGTGTGTTTTTTTTTCTTCTTCTTCTTATCTTTGGGGGGGGCCCTTCGTGGACAAGAGAGGAAGCAGGTCTAAGGTTTACATGTGGCATTAAAGGTTTAAAATGGGGGTTTGAAGAGGCTTATGTGGCTGAGAGGGGTGGAAGCTTTGGCTCTGACAAAAAAGGCCTTAGACACAGCAAGGAGCAGAGAAAGTTACAGAGGAAGATGAAGGAAGAGCCTCTTCCCCCTCCTATTTCTCCCGTCAAACAGATGCTGAGGCAGATGGCGGTGAATTAGCAGAAAATGGGCGAAGAAGAAATGAGACAATGCATTAGAGGTTGGGGAGGACGGACATGACGAAATAAAGATTAAAGCGCCACTGCAGCAGGGTGGGGAGAATCTCACCCAGGGGTTGTGGGAGGTCTTGGGCGTCATCTTCGAAACATAATGCACAATGGCCAGGGTGATGAGGGATATGCTCTGGGAGCCTGCGCTGCAAAAGACCCATCATACAACAGCGGCGGCGCACCTTGTTGCTCAGCGTGAGGTTTAAAGAGGGTAAAAAACATCTTCTCAATAAAAGCCTGAGCCTTATTTACAGGAGGCGCCGTTAAAAACTGTCCGTGGTTATTAACATTACGCCGGACGTTATTTTATTCGGAAGTCATCAGAGAAATTCTTCTCAAATCAGGGGTCAATTCTGATGCAGAAATTGCAATATAAAATGTTTGTAACCTCAGTATTGTTGCAATAAAAAAGTGCTTTGCTCTTTTTATGCATCTATAAATAAAGAAGATGTTATTTTTAAGAGGCATCTATTTTTTTTGTTGGAAGAAAGTAAGAAGGGAAGAGTGGGTGGGGGAGGAAATAAAAAGGAGAAAAGGAATAAGTTTTAAATTTGAGAAGAGAGGAGGGGTGAGGTTGTGGAATGAGAGTTGGAAGGGGTGG
>CAAE01011499.1:3341-24136 GCA_000180735.1 Tetraodon nigroviridis | reverse complement strand
CAGGCTGCAGGAAAGCATGGCACTCGTCTTCAGACATGAGGACAGCATCTCAAGTGGTACAGTTCCAGAGGGGGCAAAGTGGAATTGCTGTTTTTACATTTCCGTATCATTTTTTTCTGCCCATAAGGAATATGGATAACAAATGAAATATTCAGCCCCATTGTCTGATTTATTTCTTTTATTATCTGCAAATATCACCCTGGCAATTTAAAAGGATAGCCCGCCTCATTCCGGCTCTTTTCGCTGGGTGCTTGACAGCCTATCAACTTTATACCGCATAAACAGGTCGGCACTGTGTGAGCGTGCTTATGTGTTATACTTTTAGGTTTTTGAGTTCGCAGAATTTATAAATAGAAATTGAAAAAAAAAAAAAATCCGACTGTATCCTTAAGGGGAAGCTACCCAGGAAGCGTTGCCCAGGTAATGATGGATTTGCTCTGGGTCTGTTTTGGAAATAGAGGAAACAAAATGTCATTCATTTCAAATCACCGTTTTCCAGAATGTAGGTAATCTGGCTCTAGCGGGGAGGATGATTGACTGACAGGCACTTGAGCTTGGCTTTTTGCCGGGGTGAGGGCCTCTTAAGAATCCCTTCTCTCTAGTTTGTCTTGAAGCACTCAGACGATATAATAACCCCCTGTTCTGGTCTTCAAAAGACGGTATGACTTCAAAAACCATTAAGACTTTCACAATAATGAACCAGCATCCTGGCTGATGGATTAAAAAGAAAATTCATGAAACTTGTCACTCCATTTTATATTACCTTTGTCATAAGGAAGAGTTATTGGAATGTGAAATTCATGAGGAGCGATGGAGCTAAAAAACTCATTTAATAACCATATTTATATAGTTTTAGAGACACATAATAGTGTCCTCAGAGCAGGCAGAGCACATGTCTTTCAATGTCCTCGCACTAGCTAGTGTCTGAAGTGTGTGAAAATTATTTAATTTTATCTCTTAAAAACCCATAATGAGATGTTATGGTTTGGATTAGCATAGTTTAGTTAGCCCCTTTGTAAACACTCCTGTACTTGAGTTTTTGGTTGGTTTTTCTATTATTATTATTATCAGTGATTAACTTTTTCATAAATACAACAAACAATAAGATTGATTAAAAAAAAACAGTTTAATTACATGGATTTTTAAAATATGGAAGAAAAAAACGTCAAATTCATTGGACTGAATCTTTTCCTTTCAGATGAGTGGTTGTATCACTTTTGCTGTTTCGACAAGATTTCCCTCTTTGAAAGCATTTCATTTTTGTTATGTGGATGGATTTGTTACTGGATGTAAAAAACAGTGCTGTAAGAAGGTGCTTTTACTTGCTGACAATGTTTTTGAGGTTTAGGGTTACAAACAACAATAGATCAAAAATAAATAAAAGTCATAACAAGAATGTTGTTGCTGCTGGTGCCATTCAGTGACAAAAAGAGGAAACATCAAATAAAAACACCTAAATATATAAGAGGTTTTTTTTAATTGACTTCAAAAGTATTCCATTGTTGCTAACTGAGATACAGATTGACTGCACTGTGGCTCCAAGTGTTAGCTTTGCCCTGAGACCTTGACCCAAGCCTTTAGGTTACTTTTCCCACCTTCCAGGTACTCGCTTCCTCCTCTGCATTTCCAAACATGCTGCATGGCTAAAGATAGTTATTCCACCTTGAACCGATCTGCATGGGCTCCCTGGAGGCCCCAGGTCCCTCTTGTGAAACCTTCCACAGTACAGCATTTCACAGCCCCGACGAAGGTGAATCAGTAGCGACGGGGGTAGGTTATTCAGTGAGCCTCAACTTAAATCAAGATAAAAGACTGAAATGGAAAATAATAGAGGGAACAAAACCCCCGACAGCCTAGGCCCCCTAATGGAAACACATGGCTGAAAGCTGAAGTGTTGTCGGCAGCCAACACTGCCACATTCTCTTTTTTCGATAATCTCAGCCTGACATAAAAATTATAATAGCAAATATCTTCTGACAAAGATGCATGCTGCAGCCTATTGTGCCACAGTTTTAAAAAGAAAACATAAATAAACAAATGAAATTTACCAGTAACTGAATGCCACAAACTAAATATACAACCCTGAGGGAAAAAAAATGCACAAAAATTAATAACCTATTAAGTAAGAGCTTCAATTTCATTTTATGAATATTTTCCTGAGGGAGCACAGCCATCACTGGAGAGGGATAGAAATTTAAAAAAGATAAATAGTGCTATTAATCTACAACATTTCTCTTCCATTATCCCTGAAAATGAGGAGTTATTTTTGCACAGATCCCCACGTAATTAGCTCCTTACACTTGATTCACTAGCCAGAAAATGACCATGTTCAGAAAATTAAAAATTTGTCATTAAGTGGGATTTAACATATTATCATTTATCTTTATATATTCCTCAGCTGACAAGCTGCAGCCTTGGATGTTGATCGGGTCTTTGTGTCGGCTGCAGCGTGTGAGGAATTATGAGCAGAGCAGCACTGTGAATATGTGCCGGTTAGGAGGCGACTGTTGAAGGTTTAAGCTGCCCCAATTCAGAATATTTATCCTGCTAATGGTGCTGTCATTTGAAATAGGGACTTGCCATTTGTGCTGAAATGAGAATAGGATTGAAACACCATGTACTACTGTACCATTCTGTTATGAAGACAGATGCAAACATCAAGTCCATTTTCCTTTCAAAAGCCAAATT
Source organism: Tetraodon nigroviridis (assembly GCA_000180735.1). Classification (NCBI taxonomy): domain Eukaryota; kingdom Metazoa; phylum Chordata; class Actinopteri; order Tetraodontiformes; family Tetraodontidae; genus Tetraodon; species Tetraodon nigroviridis. The sequence continues at coordinate 21,448 of CAAE01011499.1, read as the reverse complement.
ATGGAACAGAGTAAGGATATTTATTAGAAGACACTGATCTCATCCAAATAGGAAAAAAGAAACTACAGTATGGCATTTGTTTATATTGAGAGTCCAGTTCGTAGTATAAACTCAATACTATGTGCTGCAGTTTACAAAATATAACATTTTAAAAAGACTGCTGTAACTGACATGCTAACGTGCATTATTTGTTCACTATTGCTAACGGGCATGCAACTGTTAAGATGAAATAAAGGTGAAAAGAAGGTGAATTTTAATGTAGCTTACATGAAACCCCAAGATGCTAACACTATACGTCAGCAGGTTTTATAAATTATGTCAAAATGACAAACAAATCAAATAAGCATGTGTTTGAAACTAATGACATCCCTGATTAAACGACAGATCTGCAAAAGTACTCAGCTGAGGGCTGCTTGATGTGTATGTCTGCCATTTACTTAGTTCAAAACACACACAAACACAATTCTGTTGGACATCGTCGCACAACACAGCAGGCTCTCCATTAAGATCTAATTGATCATCAGAAGGAATGGAAGAGAGAAATTGAGTTGAGATGTGGGTAAAACCATTCTGTCTCCTTCCTATTACTGAGTAACAACATTTTTGTTTAGTTATTGTTCTCCTGTGACTTTGATGACAAGAACCACATGCGGAACTGTTCTACTAGAAAATATTTGGTCTTAGAAAAGAACTGTTCCGCCCTTTTAAGCAATTCTCTTGTAGTTTATGTCAAACAGGCCCTAATAGGAGGGATTCTGGCATATTTTATCACTGTGGACCTAAACGTTTTACAGAGGTATTTTGTTTTACTTTACTGAATATATAAAACATCACAGACAAAATAATTCAAAATCAAGAACAGGTTTCTCCAAATTCTAGCACACGTATTTTCCATCAGCCCCTCCACACATTCCTGCAGCTCCCCTGGGTCCAAAGCAATCTCTCGTGTCTCCGGCCGATCCCTGTGCGTCAACCTGGGACTTCCATCAGAGCTATTAATCCATCTGCCGAAGATGACTGTGACCGATTTGTCTGCAAAACAATCAATTTGTGTCTCCTTCACTCTCTCTTCTGCAGTGGATGTCAAAAATATTGTGAAAAAGTGTCAGAGAGAGAGAAATAATAGAGCTGTGAGGCAATCAGCGTTTGACCTTGGAGGACATCTAATTCATCTGCCCATCTGTCTTAATTATTTCTCATGAAGTGGATACAAAATAATATAAACCAAACATCCCATTTGTTCTCAGGTGACAATTCTATCGTTTGTCTGGAAGTAGAGCTTCCATTTTCCATTGGAAACTTCCCTTTTGGTGATCACAGTCACCTAAAAGCTGACTAAACACAGAGTTTAGTTAAAAAGTTCAGGACAATATGATTGAGATTTGCTTCGAGCAGATCCAGTGTTCCCCTCCAGACTTTCCTTCAGTCGTCCAGTGCTAAACTAGTGGTAAAATCTTTCAAGCAGTGATGCTGGAGGCAGAGGTGTTTATTTCTGGGGCCCAAATGCACCAAAGAGTCAGCATGAACAAAGCACAGGAGATTAAAAAGCGCATGAAGAAACATGATGATAAAATAAAGATAGAGGGAACACAAGGAAAACAATCAAGGTCAGTACAATCAACCTTTGAGAAGATGATAAGTAGACGTGAATTTAATATGGATTGCTACTGTTTGTATGAGGTTTAGGCATTAATATTAAAACAACCCATTAAATCCAAAGCATTAGCAAACAAGCTATGAGATTTCTAGAAGCCCCTGCCGTTACTTCTGTCAGCATTCGTATAAGTATTATTATTATTATTATTATTATTATTATTATTATTATTATTATTATTATCATTATTATTATTATTATTTGGGCAGTTCTGTTTAGGTATGTTATGTTTTGATTTGGGATTTCTAAAAGAGAAGTAAGTGTCACCGTTCAGATCTGTAATGGCTGCAGACACCTTTGGTGCAGAGATGGCCTCCTGGCGTTCAGACCTATGCTTCTATAGGTGTTGTTATCACTCTGATTTCTGTATTTCAGGTACTGCGGCGTATACCAGATAGAAAACACCTTGCTAGTTTCAACATCATGTTGAACAATCCAGTGAACAAATTTTAGACGCAATCATGGTTTCGCCTTTCTGTAATTTCCGTCAAACTTCTCAGATAATCTGATTCTTTGTATCAGCTGTGTTACCTGTGCCTGTCCTGAAGCGCTGAGCCGTGAATCAAAGCATAAACTGTCGGCTGTCACTTCCAAACTACTACAGCTGCAGGCGCTTGCAGGGCGTCTGTCTCAGCTGGTCTTTATCAGCAGGACTTTTGGAGAGTCTGACAGAAAAATCAACATGTTGTCTCAGCTCTGGCTGAAGCTCAGCTCCGGTCAGAGGCAGCCAGTGGCATCTGACAGCTCCAAATCAGGCACTGGAAGCTGTCTCACCCTCTCCTCGATGTCATTTGATATTTGAAAGTGTTTTTATACTGTGAACTTTTATAAGATTTTTTTTATATCTTCATCCTTTAACTATGATGCCAAAAACAAGAATGAACCGGACTTCACTGAGACAGTTTCTGATGTTTTGGGTTGTCGCGCTCTAACTGTCTCTGTCTTTTTCACTTTCTTTTATTCTCACTGTCCTGTCTCTCTCTTTTTCTCCTCCTTTACCCAGCAGGTTTTTAGCAGAGGTCTTGCTCAAGGTTTCTTCCTGTTAAAAGGGAGTTTTTTCTTGCCACAGTGCTTACCTGGGCGTTCAGACTCTGGGTTTCTGCTTCTGTAAAGAACCGGAACGGAAAAAAACTGAATCAAAATCATTAAAGGAAGTTTAGGAATGTAAAAGTTGATATAATATCACTCCACAATGTGCAATGTGTATTGACGACTTCACAGCATAGCTTAAAATGGAAAGGAAATGAGCATTTTAGAAAAAATGTATAATTTAAAAAAACAGATGTAACTTTGCAAATACATTCCCGCTCCAAAGCCAGAAGGGGAAAAAGGCATTTGGGGAGATGGATGCAGATGATGGCGGTGAATGAGGTACAGCGCTGTGTGACACTGGGGCTTCCAGCAGCCACGGAGATGCAGCCGCTCATACTGAGCCATGCGAGAATTTAAAGCAGGCCATCTGATAGCAGCGAGCAGAAGGTGGGAAGGAGGCATGTGTCTGGGAGAGGCAGCCGAAGAGCATTTGTCAGGAGACGCTGACAAAAGGGGGTTGAAGGGGCCTTGCTCGATGCTATTCAGAGACAATTTGTAAGGCTGACTGTTGAAGCCAGGCCAAAGACTCGCGAACAGCTGGAGCCCCGCCGTGATTGATAAATGCGGGCCTCCGAGAACTTCATTTTGATATGAATGCAGACAAAAGCGTGACAACGTTGTGTGAGTGTTTAATATTACCGTCATTAAGTGGCGACAGTGGGCAAACGCCCCGTCCTCAGCTGGGAATGCACAATGCCAAAAGGAAGGTCAGTACCCCCTGCTAATTAACATTTTTATAACAACCGGCAAAAATTGGTAGCGAGGTTGTTATTAATTCAAGTTTCTTTTTTAAATAATTAAATACAGAACAATTCATGAAAGCTTAAACATCTTATTTCAAAAGAAAAGCTGTTAATCTTAAGTCATTACACCACAAAATGTTAAATAGTTTTATTTCTTTAGAAAAGAGGGATTATTGAATGCTTACAAGCTAACAGAAGAAAGAAAGCAACGCTTCTATTTTCCCACACTGATTTGTTGAAACTTTAATTAAATTACACTGCAGGCAGTTTATCATCCCCAATCACGCACCAATCAGATTTCAGCCTGCATTGACAGCACGGCATGAAAAAGAGCTTCCCCGCGTCTGTGTCACACACGTTTGCAGATGTTGTGACCCGAGCTGACGTGGGTCAGTGGAAGCAAGGGTGACCAACTACGATCTGTTAGTGGGATCACTGGTTTTTAAAACCCCACCGGAAGCATCTTTATCTGCGCCGAGGAGGGTTTTCCTACAGAGCGTTTCTGATAAACATTTCCAATAAAGCAGCTGGAGAAAGAGATGAAATCGCACTGGCTACCCTGTTTCCCTTTATTGATTGTGTTTTTCAAAATAAGCTGTTTCATCAGCAGGAGTTACCATCTTTTTTATAGAACTTAGAGTAAACTCAGCACATCCATCCCTGACCTATTTAATGGCTGGGTTGTGCCACAGTCCTACACAGGGAAATTGAAAATTTTGCCATCATTAAGTGATATATATGGATATATATAGCTGTGACCAGAGTCCATACAGTTTTGGAATTGTTCTATTTTCATTTAAAATTCAATTTCAGACACTGCTCGCGGTGACAAAGGAGAACATCCATCCAGTAATACAGTGGAGGATTTGCTGCCAGGATTCAGCGATGAATGAGTGAATATTGATGAAGTTAAAAAACTCCACCAGGTCCCTTATTTCCACATGCCTCCAGTGGGGGACGGGGAGGGGGAGGGGGATGGGGGGAGAAGGGTGGGCCTCTGCTGGGTTTCCATGGGAGAGGCACCTTTCTCAGGATTCAAAATCCCAGTGTTCTGCACCGAGTCTCAAAAGGAGATCAATCTCACTTTGAAGCAGCAGGGGCTTCATTTGTTTGTGAAGGATGTGAGGTGCTGCCTAAATGACGATGCCGATTCTTCACCACCCGCTCGCAGTTGACACGCGGCATCTCTGCATTCGGCTTCAGTGTTGTTGGTGACCCTAAGTACAGACTCGTGAGTGAGTCCCAGACCATTTGCTTTACCAGTGAGAGCTCAAACAAGGAGCTCCCTAAAAAGTTGTCATGAGGACGTTTGATATGATAAAAGAGAGAATAATTTGTTTGGTTGGTTTTTGAGTATAAAACGCTTGAGTTCTGTTTTTAAGTGGTAAATATACTTCAATTTTAGGGGTAAATGTTGATTTTCATCTTGAAGTTGTCTCTTTAACTGGGGTGGGCTTTTAAACTTTATTCCATTATCTTTACTTATTTTAAGGATATTTGAAGAACTAAAAAATAATTTTATGTAAAGTACAAAAAAATATGTTGGTGCATGTGATGTATCTGTAAGTGCAGTATCTCTTTTACACATACATACATGCTTTTAAAAAGTATTTGAAAGTATTTAAACCCATCAGTTTCCTTTCCTTTCCTAGTTTTGTGCTTCTCTGTTCCACCGTATCCCTCTCATTCTCTCTCTCTCTCTCTCTCTCTCTCTCTCTCTCTCTCTCTCTCTCTCTCTCTCTCTGTCTTTCCATGTCCTTTCCACCTATGAGCCTGGTTCTGCTCAAGGTTTCTTCCTGATGAAAGAGAGTTTTTCCTGTCACTGTTGTTTGTTTGAGGACCGAGTCTGAGTTTCTAGAACGTGCACAGAGATGATGTTGATCGTAACAGACTCTAACAGACTCTATAAAAATGAAACTGTATTATGGTTTACAACACTATTGATTGCAGGTGATGTTCTGGACAGAGTCTATCTGACCTCTGGAGGGGTTTAAATACATCATTGTCCAGAGAGGGACCCTCTGAGACTGAGTAGCTGTACCTGCAGCTCTGCACCACACCGCTGATAAAGTGGCAAAAAAAAAAAGTCACCAGGACATGTGGATAAACGCTTTTTATCCATTTTCAGTGCTCGGCAAATTCTAAAAATACAGCTGGAGGACAGATAACAGTGCCAGTGACACTTTCTACTCTTCAGTGAAGCATTAAAAACATTCGGCATGTTTTTCTTACTTCAATATTTAGACGGATGAAATCTGATAATGGCGGAAGCCAAGGTGGTTCATGCATGTTGTGATTCTTCTGTCAGACAATCTTGTCCTATTCACGCCGATCTGCTCTTCTTTTTGGCGTGCTGTGCATTCTAATTGGTGTTATTAATCAGCGATCGTGTTAACACTCTCCCTCATCTGCATGGCCAGTTTTCGCGCCACGCACACACCTCAGAGCCATTGATGGAAATCCAAGGTTCACCGGCCATGAAGGTGCCTCGGTGGCAGTCGTCAGCGCACAAGTGAGGGGGCAGGTAGACTTTGACAAATAAAAAGCTGATGTGAAGAAATACTCTAATATGTGTCGTGTTTTCGTTCTTCTTTTTATTTCTGAATTTTTGTCTTGAAATATAACAACGCAACAACACATATTTTAAAATTCCTTTTGTTTTTATTATTTAAATAATCAGACAAAGGACACTGTCGTTGAGATCTTTTGTCCATGTTCAAACAATATTCTGCTGCAATGCCCGTGTTGTTTTAACATTATGTTCAATAGAATAAGCATCATTATAAATGACCTGATTGGTTTGATTTGTGTGGTACTTTAGACATTATTTTAGCATCAACCCATTTTTTGGAAACCTTAAGAGGATGAAATGTGCGACTGGATTTTTTTAATATTTTTACGCTGGGGAGAGGAGGATTCAAGAATAAACCCCCACATTCTTGTTTTCCTAATTTCCATTTCATATCTGCGACATTCAGTGCCCAGCTCTGCTTGATAGCAGCTCATGGGTGATGACTTTCAAATCGATTTGCCATTCTCACAAACGAAGGGCACAAAAGGCTGAGCAATCAGTCCAAGGCTGGCTGATTTTGGCCCAGAGAGGGAAGAGATACTCTGTGAGTGGAGAGCAAGCATGGCTGATCTGAATCATGAAGAATAATGTTTAGTCTGGCAGATGATTAGGGATGTTAATTTCTTTTTTTTTTTCTTTTTCCTTTTTTTGAGAGAGAGAGCGAGGTAGGGGTGGTGGTTGGGCAAAGGGGGCTGGCACTTTGTGATGTCACGTCAGCTATCTGAACAATCTGGCATGGTCGATGCTGGCGAACCGCTGCTCAATTTGCTAGGGGCTCGTGCTCCATTTGCCTGTTAATGAGCACTGTTGTTGGAGGCACCCATGTGTGCCATGTCACGAGACTAGCAGACAGCACCTTCACCTGACGCTCTGGCCACAGAGGAAAATGGCAGATGTTTTCTCGGTCCCGGCGAGAGAGCCGGGGGAGTCCGGAGCAGTCAGAGGGCCCGGATAAATCGCCAACAACAACTGCTACAACATGTGTAGATCCAGCACTGAAAAACGAAGACCTAGCTCTTCACTTTTGTCAAAATCCATCAATGTGACACTGGGAATAGACAGTGGAGATGCAAATATTCAAATCTTTGAACTAACTTGCCTGCTTCGGTGCATGATTTAGTGGGCGGAGGCGTCTCTGCAGAATGGGCAGCTACATAACTCATCATCACAGCACAGCAACTACTGAAAAGACCAGTTCTCTATATTTGATTTCTGCAGAATGCCAGCAGGATTAGAAAAAGGCATTTCAAAAAGTGAAGCCGTTTACATCAACACTGGCTTTTCTCCAGATTTAGCCTTTATTGATAGCAGAGAGAGAATGAAGTTTGTGATCACACATTTCTAAGTAAACAACCAAAGAAAAATGGTGTTGTTGTTATGGGTTTTTTTGTTTGGTTGGTTGGTTTTTTTTTTTGCTTGGTCTCTTTATTTTCTGAGCTCACATTTGTGTTGCAACTGCTCAGGCAGATATGGGTTTCCATTCATTTCCTTATGACATGAAAATCAATCGCAAAGTCCAGAAACTTCCAGCCTGGCCCATACACGCAATTTATCATTGTGAACGCTGTCCAATCGAGCCACGGGCCTGTGTAATGCAGCCGTATTCCCAAAAGGCCTAATGGAGGATTTTTCTACTTTTGGAAATCAATGAGGAATCAATGTGTGTCTGAAAAAATCCGGAGACAAAATGATTCAACGGAAAGAGTAGCGACAGTGTTCGATTATTACATCAAACTATAAATTTAAGCCGTTCAAGTGTTTTGTTCTTGACATCAACAGAAAAAATGGATCATAACACTACACAAACTTGTAAAACTGTGGCATATGCACAAGTATGTCCAAGAAGTAGCCTGATTTTAATAACGGATCTACCGATCCTGTATTAAAACGGCATCATTTCAGAAGGTTCCATGTCTGGTTAGGCCTGATCGTCTGTTACACTAGCTGGTACTTTAGCATGAAAGAAAGCACACAACAGGCCCAGAGTCCAGCAGCCTGGACCGTAACTGGCTATAGCCAGATTCCAAATAACTCCCCACAATCCAAATCCAAGCTGTCCTGGCAAATTGACACAAGCATCCGGACAAACAAATGAGACGGCTTGTTTTCAGATGTTTGTGCTGCTGGTAAATAGGTAACGCGTGCGGCGCCTCCAGAGTATTTTTGGAGGCAGTTGGTTTTTTCCTCTGATTACCAAATGCAGGGTTGATATACAGATGTAAATGTGCTGCTCCGAGGCGCCTCCTCCTCTTCTATCCTTCCCTCCCTCTTCCCTTCTTCTCCATCTGGCAGACAATAGTTTAAAATTCTTAATCCATGAGCAACCATTGAACATTAGTGAATTGCAAATTACAGATGTTTTACTGTCTCTCCCTCTTCTGTTTTGCGCTGTTTTGATCTGTGCGTCCCACCGTCACTCAGTTTGGCGTGCGCGCCCCTCGCTCCTCTGCATTCATTAGCCACCCTGCGCCATCATGGCGCCATATGACACTGTCATCATTTGGTAATTAAACCTTTGCTCGTTTAAATATGAAAAGCTGGCAGGAACGTTTTTATAAACAATGTTGTTAAAGCAGATTTAACCGACTAAAGGAGAATTCTAGCAACATCATTCCAGAGACGTTTGTATATCCCCACCGTCTCTTGAAGACCAAAATGGTAAAAGTTGTCCTTTGTGCCAAAGATATCAGATCGACATGTTGTTTAAAATCAAAAACTGCACTTATAAAAACGATGTCTGATTTTGTGTTTAATGTGCCCGATGCTGTAGAAGTATATATTTTTATGTTCCTTATCAGGCATTATGCCTCTTCACTTCCCGGTCTGAGGTAAACAATGATCATATGGCTGTAAGTGGCAACTTTCAACACCAATATGTGCACAACAACATCATGATGGTGGAGAGATTTTGAAATTCCGCACTTAAATGATAAGCAGGGGCCATAACATCAGCGGTGCACTCTTCTATCCTTCTAAACGCGCTCTTTGTCATGCTGGAAGATAAAAGCTCCCTGCCTCCTAGTGCCTGAGGACAGTATCTCCAAGAGTCTCATCTACATTCACATGGGCCCCCATCACGAGATTTAGCCAAACGGCAGCAGAGAGGAGGAATGCCTGAACCATTACAAGCCAAACTACCGGCTTTTTTATTGCCCCTAAACAATTTTCCTCAGCCGTCCTGTAGCGTACCTCCGAGCCTGGAAGCTGAGGAGAAAGTGCGTAGGAGGAGGCCATTCAGTCACATTATGGCTTTCAATAGATCAAGGTCACAATTTTCATGATCATTACACCACTGAAGGTGACAGGAAGCATTTACAGAAGTGATCAGGAGCTTATGTGGGAACTGCTCATCCATATATTTCTGGGAAGAGGAACACAATGTGTGTACACAGCCCCTCGCACATGGTAAGGGACCCATGCTAATCAGCAAATCGCACGCCGGCTGACGACTTATTATCTTATCATCGTCACAGTGAAGCTAAGTGATAAAACTGAAAATTGCAATAAGGCAAGAAAAAGAAAGAGATAAAGGTGCTTTTGTTCATGAACATTTGTGAGGTCAAGGCCCACCACCAGGAGGTGGCTGCTACATTATGCATTCACATGCTATAGGCTAACACATGTCAGCGGCCCAGCGGACAGAAGCTCTGCTTCCCATATTGCTGACATGTGATTTGAAGCTGTTGGCTGTCTGGTTGGGACAGAGGCAGCTGGCGGGACACCTCCGAGCTGCCTCGGGCGTATAGCTGCTGCACACACACACACACACACACACATATACACTGACACAGACAGAGTATAGATCTGCTTTCCCACTGTGATGAACCTAGTGCACATGTTTTACACACATGTTTGTTTTTTTTCCACATTTTTATCAATAAATTTGGTAACAATAAAGAAACAGCTGTAGTTGGAACAATACAACTGGGTTTTTTTTTTGCAATAAAAAAACAAAAAAAATAAGATAAGTATTTTAGTCTCTCTATTCACTCTTAAATGCCTCGTTTCTGATTTGTTTCAAACGGCCTGGTAGTTTTACAGTAAAGCCTCTCAGCCTGTTGTTAAAGTTCCAACCAGAGGGGCACACATTTACCTATTCATGTGGAAAGTTTGATGTGGAAGAGAAGGGATTTAGCCCCTGTTCCCAGTACAATAAATGCAACACTGAGAATATTTTAGAAAATGACAAGATACAGACCTAGTTTTTTCCAGCACCGCAGGGCACAACTAACACTCGCAAATCTGCATAATGAATTAGAAAAAAAGCAGACTTTGTCTACATCTGCTTTCCAACTGTTTATGCATGAAAAATTGAAGATGTTAGATTTGCAGTATTTATCACAATAGAATGTAATGTCTTTTGTTGTTTTTGTTTGGTTAAGTTTTTATTATTATTATCATTATTATTATTATTATTATTATTCCATTTGTATGTTGTGCAAAATGGGTCATCCTTCACGTTTAAATGTAAATGAGATGTTAATTTATCTTAATGATTTACTGTACCCGAGGCACGAAAACTCCTAGAAACACTTGTGTTTCACTACTTCTGTGCCCGGGGTATCAAAAGTAATTTAACCAAGTGACTTCCAATGACCTGGTGTCACCCGGATTTGGATGATTTAGACAGAATTCAAAGGTTGGTGGGAAGGACAGACGAGTCGGGCTTGACGTAAACTCCAGCTGGATGCAGGTAAAAATGTGGATTTTGAGCGTCACAGCAGCTCTGGGCTTCATCTGTTTTATCACCTGAAATATGAGCGTGACAGCTGTAAAGTCCCGCGTTGACTTTTACGCCCATTGTTAATTTTTGATGATTCCCCATCAAAGACAGTAAATGGTCTAAATTAAACTGACATGTTTAGCGTCACCGGCGCATTGAAATGGATTCAACTGCCAGGAAAGGAGAAATATATGACTTCAAAATTACCCTTTAAAGTCTGTTTCAGCTTTTAGCTCCAGTCTGGCCAAAAAATAAAAATAAAAAGAACGATTTCGTTTAGACTCTACACTCGCAGATTTGGTTATAATTTAGATTCATATATAAAAATAGATAGATATAGATATATATTATTTTGTACGTTGAGAATTTATAGGCATGCTTCTCACACCCAATTATTGTTGATTTATTTGAAAACTGAAGCGTAAGCCCACAAACGGAAGCCACATTTAAAAGAGGTTTGACCTGAAAGATGAGGGACAGATTACAATCGTAAACCAAATTTATTTGAAAGCATGAATTAATTTAAAAACAAAATACAGATGCATTTGGTGTATCAGGTTGAGAAAAAAACATAAAGTAATACTCTAGTATTATGACTTTATATCAATACTCAGTTTGGATTCGGTGCAGCAACAGCCAATTGCAATTGCTAGAGAAAACACAAGTTTGATTTTACAAGGAAAAAAAAAATACACAATGGATGAAAATAAACACAATCGGCACATATTAAACATATATGTTTATATATGCAATTTAACGAGGCTCGAATCAATTAAAAAACAGTTGCAATGATCAAATTAGTTCTAAGTAAAATTTAAAGCAAGTGCAAAATCAATCTTTGACGGGGTCGAGAACTAGAATATCAAATTGATGATGCTCCATTCTGTTTGTTTCCGCCAGATTTGTAGCCTGGAGTTGTGTTCCGAGCAGGCTCGCAGCTGGGGAAGGGGCCAGTCAGCAAATTCAAGGGTCGAGACATGTTTCTGTCCTCTGACAGGGTTACTGAGGGCGGACTGTTGGAGGCTGAACGCTGGAGAAACCTTTTCTTTATTCGAATACAACAAAATTCCTCGTTTATTTCATTTTTAGAACAATTTGTACACATTACGTCCATGCTGTGTTACTTTTATTTGAGCATGCAGCAATTTCCGTTTATTTAACAATATTCCAAATTTAAAGGTTTAAACAATTCGAAATCGGCTCGGATTCTACCCCAAGCAGCATAAATCAGACTGAAGCCGTGGCTCAAATCTATAAAGATTAATATTCAACTTACAACCGGCGGCGCCAGCTCGCCTCTGCGGGGGAGCGCGGTTGGACTGGTGAAATAACGCGAGATGTAAGCTCGAGAAGAGGAGGGAGAAGATGAAGAAAATGCACCTCAATGACAGCTCCTGCATCTCAATTCTTTACCGTCAGCCTCTGGATCGTGTGGCCGGAGCGTGTGCGCTGATGTTCGGCGCGGCGGAGCAACTGGACCGTCGGTGCTGCTTCCGTCTCCTCCTCCTCCTCCTCCTCCTCCTCCTCCTCTTTCTCCTCCTGCTCTTTGCCACCTCTCCTCTCTCCCACTGCACAGGCCATTAGGAAAGGGAGCAAAAGATAAATTGCTCTCTGTCAATACATTCCACCTTTCCTAATGGGTGCAGCAGGGCTCCAAAAACATTTCCCAAACTCCTGACACGCGGCGGCGGCGTCTTAAATACCGCGGCTGCGCATCAGGGTGGAAATGAGTCTGTAATTGCATCACGACTGATTTAGAGTTTTCCCATTTTAATTTGGCGACATAAAAAATATGCACATTCGGGGGGGGGGGGGATTTCTGATTTCATTAAAGACGGGAAAAGTCGCAACGATCGATTTTGGGTCGTTTAAACAGCCTTTTAGAAGGCGTCTGAGCCCGCAGCTGAGCAGAGCGGGGCCCCTTCCGACAAGGAGAGAGGTCGCGGGCCCCATCTGACCCGCCGGACCAACACGGGGCCGCACACGTGCTGTTCCGACGCTCTCCCACCCAGCAAACAGCGGTTTATTCGTTCAAAACAACAACTCCGGCAGTCTGCCTCCCTCCTTTTCTCTCCCTTTATTCCGCCTAATTTTATTTTGAGATCAAACCGCGCACAAGCCACGAGGGCACAAGAAAAGAGAGAGGGGCGGAAAGGAAATCCGAGGGAGTGGGTGGTGGTGGTGGTGGTGGTGGTGATGGTTGGGGTAATGGCGAGGGTCTCGGAGAAGGGGGGGGGGGGGAATAAAAAGAATGTAGCTTTAAGGGAAATGTGCAGCCGGGTGTGAAATTACAGCCTATAGTGCTACATATTGTACCAGAAGCTAACTCCAAAAACAGTAACAAAAAGAGAAATCATCCCCTAACCTGACCGGGAGGCAGAGCGTGACGCGCGGCCGTCTGCCCCGGAGAGACGCCCGCCGGCCCCGCCGGCCCCGCCGGGCCCATCCCGCCGGAGGAACGGCCCAAAATGGAGCGAGCGCGCGTCCAAAACACACGGAAGTAATTCCACAGCATTTGGAAGATTTGGCGAAAAAGTAGAGAACCGATTTAAATTGTGTTTTACCTTCTCCGTTTATTTTATTTTTTCCTGTTGGCGTTTTATTTTGCATTTTAAGTGTTGTTTTCTCATCGGGATGTATTAACAGCAGATCTTTGGGAGCTAAATTTTCCTAATGGACCTGCAAATAAATTAGGAGTCATTTATTAAGGTGTAACTATTTAACTGGGGATAATAGTGTGTGTTGTGACTGTTTTAAGCGCGCCTCTTTGATTTGATGCAGTACTTTGATTCAGTTCATGATCAGTCATTTTTCTTTGAGAATATTTGCAGGCGCACTCCGAGTTTTACTTTTTTTTGACCACTCTGGCGTGGAAGCGCTTTTAAATTTGGGAAACTATACAGTGCCATCTACAGAAGCCAAGCGGCACTGCTGCGCGCAGACCCACGTCAGCCCCGAACATCCACCATCGCTCCCAGTTAGGACCACAGGACAGCATCATCTGAGGAGGAGCGTCCTGGTTTACGGATATCAACCATTAAACATTAAAGCAAGAAAAATATCCGTATAGTAACTTGTTACCCCTGTTCCAACATATCAGCAATTAATAATAATAATAATAATAATAGCAATAATAATAATAATCAATAGCAATAATAACTCGTAATCAAAAGTCAAATAACTTGTGAACAGACGCAAAGATGATGTCAATTATACATAAGCATTGAAATAAATTTCATAACTAAGCAGACGAATTCATATTTCTTAAATATTGAGAAGAAAAAATATTGGATAAAAATGCTAATTAAAAGCTTAGGTGATTCGCAATTGTTTCAACATCTAAGAAACTGACAAAACTATGTTTTCATTACTTCCTCACGTCAAAATACGATTCTTTTTTTTCCTTCTTCTTCTTTTTTTTTTGCGTTGGCGAATCACAAAGTGTTGGCATCTCCTGCCTTTGTCTGACAAGTCATCCATATAAGCAAAAGGGGGGTTTACAGAGGGGAGGAGAGGGAGGGAGAGATAGAGAAGGGGAGGGTTGCAGCTTTTAGAACCACAGACGCGCAGAGAGGCTTCATTCCCAGCCTACAGATCCAGCCCGACGCATCCAGCCCAGGAGCCAAACCCGGCGTGTGCGCGCGTCTTCCTCCGCCGCTTGTGACGCGTCGACCGCGGCCACCGGGATTTGAGGACGTACCGGGGGCCCCTGCAGGCTGGACCTCAGCGTTTTCCTGCCCTCAGAAAAACGGGCCGCGCTCGCCGTGAGAATTTAACCTCGGGTCCGGCTTTGAAAAACGGCGAAAACGCAGCGCGGGTCGCGATCCTGAACCCAGCGTGCGGATCATGCTGCGCACCTGCCAGAGCTCCGCTCCAGGACCGGACTGCTGAAGAGAAGAAAGACAACTTTTGGCAAAGAAGTTGCCCTTTGAGCGCTCGTGGGAGCCGGCGTGGAGGGTCCGACCGAGCCCTCCGTCGACTAGATCCACATTTTTTTTTTTTCTTCACGTTTACATCCTCGAAAGGAAGGCGAGACGGCGACTTCAGTTGATTATCTCTCTTTCCTTTGCTATCCAATGGATATTCACTGCAAAGCAGACCCTTTCACAGGGATGCACCGTAAGTAGCTCAACCCGAGTTTCTCTGCAGAGAAAAATAAGGGAAAATAATAGGTTGGGGGTTACAAAAAATATTAATAATAATAATAATTATGATGACGTGTAACACTGCAAGTTTTCCTACTCTAAAGCATCCTAACGTGAAATTATACATAAAAATTTAACCTAAAACTGGGTAAAGCTGGTGGTGATGTAAAAGCTTTTCACCCACGGATGGAAATCTCAAAAAAAAACAGAGATTTTAATAAATGGAAAATTGTCAGCAGTGTTTCCGTGCAGAGCAAGGATGCGCGTACTCAGAGTCTGTAGTAAACAAAGGCAGGTACTCCAATTTACACGTGGATTCATCTGCAGCTTCCCGCGCCTTGGCTCTGCGTGCGCGTTTAGGCCTGATGGCCACGTCAGCTGTCGGTGTATTATCCAAATTATTGTAAGACCAGACAGCCTGCTTGGGCTCGAGATAGGGTTAAACACGCTTTTTATTTAGTTTGTCTTAATAATTATTTATTGCCTTATTTACCAGTTAATATGATTAATAGTGAATGTATACTTTAAAAAAAAAAAGGTTCAGGCAAAAACACTACGAATCATTAAATCTAGAGGGTCTGTAATTAAAAAAAATGTAATTCAACAAATATTTTTTTTAATAATTACTGTAATTTCAATTTTATTATGGATTTTATTTATGCTCACTAATAACGTCATTTTAGTGGGGAAAAAGTGCGTAATTACAGATGTAATTGTAATATTTTATCTTGGAAAAATTAACGTGTTACATTTAAGCTACATGGCAGTTCTCAAAATATAATTACAGGTGGAAATAAAGATATTTAGGGTTAGCGTTGTTTTAAACACACAACAGCGCCATGACCTGATTTCATAAATTAAGAAAAAGCCGAGGTGGGGGGGGGTTTGTTTGTTTGATTTATTTTGGTTTGGTTTGGTTGTTTCTGAATTCTGAATTCTAAATTCAGAATTCCGCCAAAGCAAATTGTTACTGGGCGAAGAGGCAACAGCTTTGTGCCATTTCGCTGCTCAAACGACTGAAACTTTGTTGAAGGGGAAGGAGGGGGGCATTTAAAAATTATTTCAGGCGTATCAAACGTAGAAGAGAAACACAATGTCGCTGACCATTCAATTTGCGATGGTCTTAAAGCCATTTTCTTTTCATACTATTTTTAAAAAAAACCGCATCTATCGTCCAACGTCTCTCAATGACGTTATGTAATGTTACGGTGGTGTGCTGCTGTTGTATCCCACCTAGGGCAGGGAGGTGTGAACCAGCTAGGCGGGGTGTTTGTGAACGGCAGACCCCTCCCGGACGTGGTGAGGCAGCGGATCGTGGAGCTGGCCCACCAGGGCGTCCGGCCCTGCGACATCTCCCGCCAGCTGCGGGTCAGCCACGGCTGCGTCAGCAAGATCCTCGGCAGGTAAATTCAGCTGTGTGCGGCTCCCCTATGTTGGCAAAATACCTGCAAACAATTTTTTTTAATAAAAAGGACCTTTAATTTTATTTTAACACCGTTTTATTCATGATAATTCAGGGAAAAAAAACCCTGGCAGAATTTAGAATTTGGAATTTTCTGCTACGCAAATGCTTGGTTTTTCCCTTCCCCCGGACATATAAAAGGTTTCGGGGTTTTCCTTGGGACTTAAAAAATTATTTGAGATGTAATTGAGCACAAAGACGTAAACTTGTAACACATAGACACGAGAAAACTGTTCAACATTTTCGCACCAATGCGTAATATCCTGTTCAGCAAATGGCGCATTTTCTAACTAAAAACAGAATATCTTTTAACAGATATTACGAGACTGGTAGCATCAAACCAGGGGTGATTGGTGGATCTAAGCCCAAGGTTGCCACGCCAAAGGTGGTGGAGAAAATCGCAGACTACAAGAGACAAAACCCAACCATGTTTGCGTGGGAAATCAGAGACAGACTGCTGGCAGAGGGCGTCTGCGACAACGACACCGTCCCCAGCGTCTCGTCCATTAACAGGTAAAAACTAACAACGAAACACTATTTTCCAGTTGGCTCCATTTTAATTGTGTTCGGTTCACGGACTGGCTGCAGAATCTTTAATGAAGAACCCAAAAATCACTCACCACAGGGCTGGGAGCGCACCACCCACAACCGAATATTGTTTGACCAAGTTTGTGCCGAGGCAGCCCGCGGTCTCAGAGGTGCAATTCAATCTTTCAGACCAAACTCCCTCAACAATCAGCAGTACATCCAGGACTGAGTGAATCTGTCGAGATGAAAACCGATCAATATTCGGTGACCAGATCCCGTGGCGCTATAAAGAAGGCCAATTTTCTTGAGCACATCTAATGTGCTGCAGCGGCTGTTGCTGCTGAACGCTGACACAGACAGCCACATTGCCTTCTTCTTCTTCTTCTTCTTTTTTTTTTTTTTTTTTTGGGTTTGTCTAAACTGGTGAACAGTATTTTTGATGTATTTATTTATTTTAAATAAGGTTTGAATTATTTCACGGCAATCTGGATACTTGTGTAAATGCATATGGGCAAAAATTGAAACCGTAAACGTTTGCTTTTAGAGAAAAAAGAAAACAGAAAATCTGGAGTCACACAGGATGACCCGGGACACCCTTAACCCCCCCCCCCCACCCAGAGATCCCCGTTGATGAACTTTGGTTAAGACGCACTGTTCCATAGAGCCAGCATCAGCATTACATTTTAATGAGCTGATGGGAGAGCGTGGACAGCTCCACACAAGACATCTTTTAAATAGAGAAAAAAGGCTGAAGAAAATTCATTTCATGCTTCGTGGCTGCTTAAAAAGCCCCATTTAAGGAGGCTCAGACACATGTATGTGATAAATTCAAAACCTACTTTAATATCTATAAAGGGGCTCTGTGATATTTTTTCAATTCCAATTAAAGCTCTCTATTTTGGACGTTGGGGGTGCCTTGTGTGCCTTTGTTTCTGTGGTGAAATTAAATGGTGAATATAAAGCACAGTAATTCTATCAACCAAATACTGTAAGAGCTTTGCATTTCAATTATGGCATACTGCTAAGGATGCTCCTTCATTGTGCTGCTTTGCCACACACACACACACACACACATAGACACAGAATCTGTAGTGCATGCGTGCGCATTTGTTTTGATGTGGCAGGGGGTTAATGGCTTGGTTTTTGTTTGACTTTCTACAGGAATAGTCCACAAAATAGAAGGAAGAC
>CAAE01011495.1:14336-32078 GCA_000180735.1 Tetraodon nigroviridis | reverse complement strand
ATTCCAACATCATACGATTATTTCTACAAAATAAACCAACAATACATTTTTGAATGAATGATCACTCCCCTAAAGAGTTCGGTGCTTTTTGCATTATAACCCTGAATTTTAAAATATTAAAATTCTATGCAATTGAAAGAATCTATAAAGCAAACCTTACCTTGGCCATTGTAACTGCGTTAAGGTCAGACCAGACTAGTCGCTGGGCTCAGCCAGATGTCTTTATAGACCCCGCTGAGATCAGGCTTTTCACAAACGCGAAACAAAGCTTTGTCGCGTCAGCACAGTTTGCTCTATAGAGGACAAAACACTGTAGGTCTGGTGAGCCGCAGCGGCCGCATTGTGTGTTAAACCTCTGTCTGTCTACAGAAAATACTATACACCTGCACTTTCACAAATAGCCACAATAAGAGTTGCCAAATTAGCCCAAACAGAGCGATCAGATGTGAGCAAAGAGCAAGTTAGGAAAAGTTGTTTGTGCCAGCGGGAATTTGTCGGCGATACTTCCGTCAAGAGCAGCGAGATTTAATTGACATGTGTGACATTTCAATAAATGCTAGGAAGCCATAGTTGTTTGTCAATGAAAGGTTTTTAATGTTCTTTGTGTTTTGTTTTGATTTTGTTTTTTTTCCTTGCACACACTTTACATGAGTGTTCGAATCCTTCTGAAGGAGCCAACCATGGGATTGTGGCAGCCCCAGTCACCACAGGCCCTGTACTCTCCAGGCCGCAGGAAATACTGGCGTCCCTTGTAGTTGGGATGCTCGTAAAAGATCCAGAAACCTTCCAAAATGTTGCAGGAATAAATATCACTGTAGCGGAAGCGGTCGTACACGTTGGGGCAGTCGTCCGAGAACTCCATCATGTTTCCCATTAGGTCAGGCCTGTTGTAGATCCTCATCTTGTAGGATCCTCTGTACTGTGTGTCAGATTAATAAAGATCATAGTTATTATTCTGTGTTAGTAAGTGGGAACCCCAGTGGGCACTTTAGTTGGTTTTTCTTGCTCTAAAATGCTGTCCTGAACCTTCAACTCAAGGCAATGCTCGTACTACTTTGTTTTTTTAGGTAACTGCAGATTAAAATGTGCAACAACTCCTTCAGAGCATGACAAAATTAGATTGCCCCCTCCTCCCTAAAGTACCAAAAAACATTTCAACGTTCCTAACAGAATGAAGACAGAATTAAAATGAAGACACTGGGTCTTATGGGGGGCATGTCATATTCCTTTTAAAGGCTGACTTGGTCTCCTTGTGGGCCTCGCAAAACAGACTTTTATGCTATGAACTGTCGTAGTATCTGTAAGTGACATCAAAAGGCCCGTGATTGACAGCTATTTCTGAAGCACTTTTTGATGTACAAGGTGAGAAGTGGGGATGAGGGTGCGACTACCAAGCCTATCTGTCTTTTTGATTGACTTACAGGGGAGAGCATCTGGCAGGAGCGCACACAGTTGTTAAAGCCCATCCAGCTGTGGTAGTCAGGGTATTCTCCAGGGCCAAGAATGTACTGGTAACCCATGTAGAAAGGCTTCTCATAGGCCACCCAGTGCCCACCACTGACACGTATCGAGTTGCAACAGTTGAAGTGCCTAAAGGTGTCCATGCAGTCAGTGTTGCACTCCCAGTGACGGCCTTGGAAGTTACGCCCTTCATAGAAAATAATCTTGAAAGGAGAAAGGAACAAGCATGAGTCAATGAGAATATTGCTGTACTCACGTTTTGACAGTAGGGGACACTGCTTTCCCTTTAAACAGAATCAGCCATCCACCATTTTCCATACACTGGTATATTGTTTTTAGTCATCGTAAACAGATTGTCAAAGGCTCAAGTTTAAGGAAACAGAAATTATTGCTGTCATGCAAATACAATGAATATGGCATCTTTGTGCAAAATGGAAACTGCTAAGCTCCACAAACATTACCTCTAAAACACTCTCATATGCTTTTCACACAGAGTTGCGCTAAAAAATGTTATCCATTTTTCCCCTTTAATACATGAACTGCTTAAAAAAAAACAAAAAAACCAAAACACAACTACAAACACACAATCCCTTCTTTCTTCGCAAACTTTCATCTATATCATCAATGAGCTCATACCTTTCCCATGGTTGCAGCACTGTGGTTATATGCCATACAACTCGGTTGCAACCACGGGGTCTTTTTATACCCTCCCCAGACGATGTGGCCTCTAACACGTCAGGGACTACCACTCTTTACCTTTTCATACGGTGACCACTGGCCCTTTGTCTGGGTAAAACAATCTCATCCCTGCTAGAGTTTACCTATAGAATCAATACCCCACCCTTCCCATAACAAATGCCATACAAGTGCTACACTGCGATTGTGCGGCCCTTGTTCTTTCCCAACCTTGTGATGCAGCTTTTGAAATGTCACACAAAGGCCTTTTAGGTGTGTACCCCCCACTCCCCCAATCACAGTGCATTTAGTAAGGTTTTTTTTTTTTTCCTTTTCTTCTTCTTCTTCAAAAAAATTTGCTTGTGCAGAGAAATTATTATTCCGGGATTAGGTTCTCATATTTGAGCATTTATCCATTTGGATGTTTCTCTCCTTTTGTAAAGAAAGTCGTACTGATATCACAAAGGAATCAAGTTTGGTGTTGATGTAATCTACAGTGATCCGCTGTCTGTTTTTACTTCCATAGCCTGCAGTTGTACTGTGATGCCAGACGGGACTGACCTGTTTGCAGATGCACAGACAGAACTGCTTTGTGTGTGTGCGGCTGTGTGTACATGTGCGCAATACCAAAGAAGTGGTTCTGGGCAAATGTTTGAGTCTTTGTATAAAATCAGAGATGTTTGGCGTGAGTCTTTGGCTTAGAAGCATAGCCTAAAGCGGAGGGGAAAAGGCCAGAAAGAGTTGCTGCCATGCCTTGTGTTTCCAAAGCCCAGCTGATGCTAGAAAGGTCAGTCTCATCTTTTAGCCTTTCATGATAATAAAGGGCCTGTGCCCCCTCTCCTCTTTGTGCGCTTTGGTGCTGCTTTTGTGTAAAAAGAGACAATTGTTTCCAGAGAGTATAATAGTCATTCTGTTTATGGGCAAAAACACATCTACTGTAGTCTATATTCAGTGCCATATGACACTGTCTCCGTGTTAAGGAACAGCGTTGATAAGCTTTTGCTCCTTTGATCATCCATTGACTTGAATCTCATCGGCTTCGGCAGCTTTCATGTTTGAAGCCGCACTCTTTTTCTGTGACATAAGTAGATCATTGATATCCTTTCATCACAGCGCGCGGCGTAATTGTGGCAGATTATCAGATGGGATGTTGTTTTGTTTTTGGTTTCTGAACAAATATTTACTCCGGGAGGAACGGTTTAATCAGAACACATGAGGAACAAATGTTTAGGTTTTCCCTCACATCTTCATTCATAGATTAATAATCGCTTTCATCGTCTCTATTGAGTTTGAAACCTTTGTACCCAGTCTTGGTGCAAGAGGGCAGCAGATTGACATCTTTTGGCTGGTAAGCACTTGTTTTTTTTAGGTGTGAAGCCATTTGGTGATGGCAACAACAGTTTATGCTCGGTTAAAATTAGGAACAAAACCGGCTTCTAAGTCTCATAAATCGCCTGCGAGTTGCACAAAGTTGGTGATTCTCTTTGGCCTGCAGTGTGTCTAGCTCCACCTGCTTCGCTCTGGACCTCAGTCCTTGGTACCCCCAGCGGAAAAGAAAAAGTCGGACGGTGTAGATCGTTTATGTCAGTGGCCTTCCCAAACTTTTAAACTGAAAACATAGATACATTTAACCAAACTGTTCTGCTCTGCTGAAACGTGGCCTCCCGACTCCAGGTACGACCTCTGTCTCAGAGAAGCATCCCCCAGAGCTGAGGAGCAGTTAAACATCTGTAAAGGAAACAGCAGAATCATCACTCTAACTGGTTTCGTTTTCATCAGCACACCCTAACTCATTAGTTGGGACCTTGGCTCTCTGCATATCGCTGTGGCTTCCAGAGGGGAACCTTGTTTCACTCTCAAATGATCATCTTAAGCTGTGCTACAAGACATCTCCTCCCCACCCTGAAGGGAAAGTAACATCACAGAGGCCCTTGCCTGCTTCCTCGGTTCCCCCTGGAGGAGAAGAAAGCTACCCGCTGTGGAGCATTCCACTCTTCATCTCGGAATGATGGAAGAAAGGGAAAGGAGAGCGGAACATAGTGGGGGGGCTACATTTGCGGCTCCATTGTGTCCAAGGATCTCATTGTGCAATCTGTGTAATCGCCGGGGAAATGACGACAGTCTTAGCCTGCAGAGTGACTTGTCTGCTGGGGGACCTCTGTGATTGATGCACACCCCACTAAGACAGGAAAAACTTTGACAGATAGCAACACCAGAACTAGTTAACTTGCAGTCTTTTTCATCTAGCTGGCTTCCAAAAGAGAAATCCCTTCGAGTTGCTGATATCTAATTACAATGTGACTGTACAATTTATTCCCTATAAAAGACATTTTATGCCACAGAAGACCTTTTTTTTTTAAAAAAAACATTCTCAACAAACTATCTCCCCCTTTATCCAATCCATGATGTCTTCGACCCTGCAATATACAAATACTCTCGCCCCTACAATGTTGCACAGAGAGATAGGAGAGCGGCTGTGCAGTGTTCTCTTTTTAGTAAACAGCCATTATAAAACACTGTCATTCTGAGGTGTAAACAAGGGGTCTGTGTGAGTTTTGCTCCTGAGAAATGGCTAATCTGGTGCAGAAAATATGGTATGATCGGAAGACTCTTGCCAAAAAAGTCTCCCATACCGGGAGTAGAATGAGGACCTCTCTTTTGCTGAGAGATCATCCTCGCCATTCCTGCCGTCAGAAAATCTCCAGGCATCCTGCCTCTCTTGTCCCTGCCAACGCGCAGGCTCTATCGGGATTGCCAGACGCAGGAGCCACTGTGAGCCTGTGCCAGGGCCAGGATTTACCGTGATGCGTCTGATGTGCTCCATCATTTTGCTGGGGAGGATAATTAAAAGAGGAAATGGTGTTGGAAGAACAGAGTGGAGAAGCAGGAGGAGGATGCTTGGACCGAGCAAATGCATGCAGCTGTCAATTATGCCGAGTTGTTGTTGCACCACCACCACTCCCCCCACCCCCAACCATTTTCTAAGATGTGTCGACCCGCTTCTCCATCAGGATTTAGTCTTAAAGTTTGTGGAAAAATCACTCCCGACATGTAATCAAAAATAACACTTAGACTAATTAAGAACTCCTCTCAGCAATGAAATCACCACAAACTTTGTTTCTTACACAGCTTGACCTACAGTTGCCCGTTTAAGTCCACTGCAAAAGCAAATTGTCCATGACGTACAGCAAACTAACTGTACACCTTCAGCTGGTGTATCTGGTCTTGAAACTGATGCACTCTCAGCTGCACAAATTTCCACATCCTCTTTATAAATTATGTGTATTTATCTTAAATGCACTATAAAGTAAGTTTTTACCAGTTGGAATTACCAGTCTTTACTAGTTAGAGTTCATAAAAGCAACCGTGTCATATGACTTTATTTATTTTATTAATGACGTAGTAACTTCGACCTTATGACATCAACCATTAACACTATTAATCATATTTAATAGTTTAATAGTAAAAACACTGTAATTATTTAATATCAGGTCACCTATAACGTGAGTTTTAAACTTAAGTGCTATAGATTTTACATGAAGTTGCATTTTTTGGACATATAATTAAAATGTGACGTTGTCCCTTTTATCACTTGTCTTTATTCTTTTCGCTTAGTGCTGTTTAGATAAATTCAGGCATATTTTCTTTTTTAAATCTGATTCAGTTGAGTGGATTTGGAATGCTTTACCATCCGGCATGACCCGAACTTTGTAAAAAAAAAAAAAAAAAAAAAAAAAGCAGGACAGCTCCCCCCATCTCCACAGACGCACCGGGGGGACCTACGGCTTTTAGCTGCTCTCACTCCTCATCACCGCGCTCTGTTTTGACGCGCCACGTCTCCCATGCCCCAAAGCTTTAAAGGTTTAAAGAGCAACTCTTTCACCCTGTAATCCAGGTGCCTTTCAAACAAGTCGCACTGTTTACTGACACATGACAAAAAAAAAAAAAAAAAGTTCAGGCCCTTCATCTCCTGGCTTACAAGGCTGCTGCTCACCTCGGAGCCTAGTAGTCATTCCTCCAGAGCACCTTGAACAAACAGATCCTCGGCATGAAGCCGCCGCTGCCTTTCACCACTCGCTAAATTTCTAATCAGATGTGATGCACTTTTTCAAATTTCTCATCAAAGCGAATGTGTTCTGACAACAGCTAGTGACAAGTGCACCAGAGGAGAGGTGGCAAATCAGCTTTCTCACACAGCACTGCATATCAATTATTGATCACGTTGGCCCCTCTTCCTGACTCCACCCCCTACTAGACACCTTGTGGTAATGAAATCCATCAATTTGGAAAATAAATAATAAACCAGGGTCGTCTTTATTGTTGCAAAGCAGAGAGGGCTTGATTGACTGCCTGCACATTTTCCTCATTGGCAGTCAGGCACATCAAAGCAGGCTTCTCTTATTGCCCAAGGCCACTTGCAATTTACTGAGAGGAGCAGTGCTGCTGTCCCAGCAGGTAACATTATTGGGCAGAGACACTCAGGATAATCACAGCTTTGAGGTGCCTTTCAAATCCCACCTCTGCTGGCTCTGTCATGCATGAATATGATTTGCAAAAATCTTTCTTTTTATTACAATCAATTAAGGTTATTACAATATCCTCACATGGAATCATCCAGGTTTTTTTTGGGTTTTTTTTTTTTTCAGGACAGTGACCTTAGTCCTCTTGAGAGTCAGAAATTGTTTTGCTTCTATCCAAATATGTAAAGTTGTTAAACAGCTGTAACAGCATGATTGTAACAAAAAGGAATGAATGCCGAGGGCCACACGGTCGGTGCAGCGGTTAGCGCTGTTGCCTCACAGCAAGAAGGTCGTGGGTTCGCTTCCAGCTGCTGCCGGCCTTTCTGTGCGGAGTTTGCATGTTCTCCCCGTGTGTGCGTGGGTTCCCACCGGGTACTCCGGCTTCCTCCCACAGTCCAAAAACATGCCAGGTTAATTGGAGACTCTAAATTGTCCGTAGAGGATGAATGTGTGAGTGAATGGTGTGTGTGCCCTGCGATGGACTGGCGACCTGTCCAGGGTGGATCCCTGCCTACGCCCTAAGAGAGCTGGAGATAGGCACCAGCAGACCCCCGCGACACCACTGGGTATCAAGCGGGTAGGATAATGGATGGATGGATGGATGAATGCCAGGTGTTTCAAAGAAAGACAGTTTTTTATAGCCTTTCATTAAGAATTGACAGCGTTGTAAAATAAATCAAATTCTCTATGATGTAAATTTTAAAAAAGCAGACAGCATTAAGTTGCTACTCATTGAAGGACTTAATTTTCTGATGAAATGGATGAAAGGAATAAAATATGAATTACAAATTATATTTTATGTGAAAGATAGTTGCAGTGCACAGCAACTTCATACTTTTACTTGGATTTCCCATTTCAAAGGCCTCTCCTGTGCACCACATAAACAAAAACAAAGAAAAAGCGTTATAACTGCCTGTGTTCTCAAATTCACCTATGCTGCCTAAGAAGACACAAAGATACAAAAAGTTTATAAGATCACTTTCCTCTAAGCCCAACCTAAAACAAATGATTGTAAATGTCAACCAAGTTTATCACAGCATGTTTGCATCTACTTTTATAATTCAGCAAGCAGAAGAATTTAATTGGATAAAAATAACAAGAGCCTTGTTTCGGTAAATTGTTGTAACAAAGTGAAGATCGATTTTATTTTGTGCTAATTTTGTGCCGCAGCTGTTAAATTGTTGAGAATGTGAATACTTGACTCAGAAAAGGCTGCTGGAATCTGAGTAGCATCCTTCCTAGACTGGCTGAATATAAAATTAAAGATATGTATTTATGTAAATTAGTTTGATTGATCTCATGAAGGAATGTGATGGGGTTCTACAGATAAGACAAGCTTATGAAATGGTTGGGTTTTTTTTAGTTAGATAGTGTTGTTCTGTATTTAAAGAACAACCTTGTAAAAATAACATCATGTTTCGTGTCTTTACAATTTATTAATTAAATAAAAGATTCTTGTTTGACTATAAACGGGATAATGCCTAAATTTGATTATTTTGATAATAACACAGTGCACATACAAATCTGAATGTAAGTATAAAATCTTCTTTTAGCACAAGGATAGACTGTCTCAATCCATATTCTTCGATCTAAACCCTTTTTTAACAGTTTAATAGCTTTTCAGTTTGTTTACAGTTTAAATTATCCATACTCTTGCACACACTAGAGGGCACTATAAGCCAAAGCATAGCTTGTCTGCAGATGGTCGTTTCAAGTTTTTTTAGTCCACAGCCATATCTCTGAACAGCTTGTGTGTGCATTTGTTTGCTTGCATGTGTACATTTGTGAGCAAGCTTGGACCCACATGTATACAAGTAACTCAATGGCGCAGTTTGAGCCTTTTGTCTGTACCGACGCCGACCAGCCTTCAGACAGTTTAACAGAGGAAGGATGGGAAAAAAGGAGGTTGACCCGTGTTCCCGTTACTCATGCTGTTTATCTACTTGTTCATAGAATCTGCACACACACACACACACACACACACACAGCCATATTCTGTACTTCTATCATTGTGAGGACTTTAGTAGGCATATTGTATTACCCTTAGTGTTAAACCTAACCATCCCAACTAACTCCCCTGACCCTATCCCTTCCTTAAACTAAAATAAACCCAACTTTAACCCCAACCCTAAAACCAAGTTTTAACCCTCAAACAGTTCTTGAAATTTGGGAGGACAGGTCAAAATAAACTCCATTTACAAAATGTCCTCTCTTTGCTAGTAAAATTAGTATTTTGGTCCGTAGTATGTAGCAAGTACAAGACACAGTGTATGAGACCTTAACAAGTTACATACAAACTTAACTTGTGCACAAATATTTGCTCACACACAGACAACACAGCGTGGTCCAACTTATTCTCAGACAATGAGCAGTTAGCTTTGTAGCCGTTTCATGCCAGCGTGTGTTTTTGAACTGCAGATGTGGATGCCGACTGAAGGATCAGGGCACACATCGCGGGACTGCAGAGATGGCAGTACTCCCATAGGTTCTGGCACAGTCTATGCCTTTTTGTTGTACCCCCGCTTACACCGTTCGTTTAGTCATGTTGAAAAGCTGGTGGTGCTAGTGGTGAGGCTGGTCTGACTTTGTGCTGTGCCTGATGATTGTTTGAAAGTACATCCTCGAGCCTGTGTGGCCACATTGTAGACCATATGCTATTTGCTTGGCAGTGAACACAGGTTTGCTGATAGTTTTAAAACTGAATTGAGCCGTCCATTTGCTTGTCAGCATTAAAAGCTACAGATCATAGATTTATGAATTCTACAGACAAGGCTTATCTCAGTGGCAGGCACTGGTTTCCATTTCTACTGGGAATTAATTGTGTCGCTGTGCTAAGGTATGCAAGATGGAATCAGGAAGTTATTAACATTTCTCGCACACTTGTTTTGCATAGAAGGAGAAGGTAGCGAGATGCAAAAGAGCCTTGACTTGGATCTTAGAGAAGCCTCGGAGGAGCTGCAGAGAGGCTCAGCTGTCCCTGGACTGAAGCACGAACGGGCCTTCAGCGGGGTCCCTGGAAGACCCAAAGCTCCACTCAAGAGAGTTTCAACCAAATTAAAAAACAATGATAACACCAAGGGAGAATCTAATGCCAATTCCCATTATCAAGACCCACATTCTTCAGTTTTGCTTTTAACTTTATTTTTTCCTCTCTTTTCCTCTCCGTCTCTGACTCCCTCACTCTCTCTCCTTTTCCCTTTCTGCACTGTTGTTTTCTAGTTTGTTTTCCATCCGCACTCCTCTGGCTGTCGCAGAGCGCTACAGCCACTTTCAAAGCCTCCGCTGTCACGCGCTGCCTTTGAGTCCCGTTTGAAATTTTAACGTACATGTTGTCAGGGTGCCGTCAGGAGTGATTGACAGGTCCGTCCCAGAGCAACACCGGGCTTGGCAGGCTGGCTGTCTTTTGTCAGAGGCAGCCGAGGAGAAGCAACAAAGGGAAGAAGCAGAGGAGGAAAAAACATACATAAATAAAACAAAACTGTTCTTACCCTTTTCTCAATAAAGACCAAATTAGATTAATCTTAAGGCAGGCAGGCAGTTGTGGAAAAAGACTTGATATTTTCTCTGTCTTTGTTCCCCACCATTGATGGTGCTCCGCTCAGATGCACCCTCTCAACAGGACACCAAAGGCGGCACAGCAAGAGTTGTAGACTATACGTGTTAATGTTCATTTCTTCCTCCCCTAAATGCAAGGAAGTTTAAAGATTTGATGTTTGTGGTCTTTATTTTGTTTCAAAAAGGGAAGCAGTTTAAAAAATAAATAAATACGTCCTCAAAATAGGGTTCGCGGTTCCACCATGTCAGTGGAGACGATGTGTTTGGATAGGAATGCATATGATGGATAATGGGTTACCAAGACTTGAATGTACACCAGCTCAGAAATATCTGGCTGTCATGTGTTGTCTATCCAGCACCCCCACCGGGATTCAATCACCGACAGACGGAGGAGCACGCGACAACATAGAATCCATCCTCGATCTCCGTTCCCCTGTATTTTATTCCGAAGCCAAAACTGAAACAAGTGAACATTAAAGCAGTTGTTCACTCAGGTTTGAAGATGTTTCCAGACCTCTTATGTAATTAGCTTTTTCCCGCACTTGTGAATATTTTAGATGACCATCCGTCTCCTCCCATCAGTTGCAGGTTGCCTTGAGGTTGCCCGAGAAGTCATAATTTCCCATGCAGACATAAAAGCCATTGATTACGCTCCGCTTCTTAAGAAAATCCAAGAACAAAAGTGCAGGATAAAAATATTCGTAGCAACACAGACACTTTGAAATTCATATCAACTGTCAGCGTTAGGGGTTGCAGGGCACTGTAGCTGGGCTCCAGGCCCACAACAGCAATCACCCAGTCTGCTCAAGTGTCTTTGAGCAAGACACTGAATCCTTGCCAGTTCCAACCTGATCTTTGACCCGACTGCTCAGCGAGTGCAAAGCACAAAGAAGCGTTCTCAAAAAAAAATGAAAATAATGAGAATAGAAAAGTAGGTTCATGTGAAAGTTGTGCAGAAGTTTGTTTGAAGAGTGCAATAGGGCACAAATGATTGATTCAGCGGTACACATGGAAATGAAGGCATTAACAAGTCTCACTCCTTTGAAAATCAAGGACATTGTAGTTCTCCCTGTTCGTACAAGTGCCGCACTGTGGAAATGGGAGTTGAGCTGCGGCAGCGACAGGAACTGGAGCAGTGGAATACAACCGTGGAGCTGTTGTCGAGCAAGCTGTTCCTGTCAATCTGAGCTGAGGATTACCAGTAAAGATCTGCACACTGTGATGTTAACATAATGCAGGAGAGGAGAATGCAGAAGAGTGAGGGGTGTTAATAATAATAAAAAAAAAACACTCACACACAAAAACACCTTTGAGACAAGCGACCGGCCTGTTCACGCTGACTTCGACCACATTTTCCTGTGGCTTAGATCAGAGGGGCTACGTCTCAGGTGATGTTTGCGAGGTTGTTGACTTGGCTCCAAGGCTCGAGTCTCTTTTCAAATAAATAATTCCATGGAATTAGAGTCCCTGACTGCAGATTTAAATCAGATGGGGATAGTGTAAGCCTTGTAAAGAGCAGGACTTTTTGATTGCACGGAGTGCTGAAGCATGATGGGATGAGTGACTTTCAGTCCTTCTGAAAGGTTACGCTAGTTCTTTATCACGGCATCTTTTGGGAAGAAAACACTGTTCGGTGTTGCAGAACTGCTCGAGATTTGACAGTTTTCTCAGACCAATGCAGACACGGTTTAATGCTGTCTTTTTTTTTGTGTTTGTTTGTTTTCTAATATATATTTACTGTTGGCCATACATGGAGCATGGCAACATGATGGGAAAAAAAAACAAAACCAAGCAGTGTTGCAGGCTTTCAGTAGCAGCTTTTAACAGTCAGATACCGCAAGTGCTGTAGCTCATTTTTTTTCCCCCCTTTTTGATTTGTGTTTATTTTTCTCTCGCTCTTTTTGGACTAACCCAGTCCACTGAGACCTCATCACTACCATCAGAGCTAAAAAAAAAAAAAAAATCACTTTCCAATGTCAAAAATGTCAACCATCTAACCTTACTGCAACACCGCGCGATCGTGAACCTTCGCCTCTGCACTTCCCAGCATTTCTCAGCACTCCGTTTTATTTTATTTTATTTTTTTACCCTTTGGGGCATTGTCGCTCTATCTTTCTTTAAAGTTTCAGAATATGCTCTACTGTAAATTATCAACTGTATGTTATCTTGGAGGAGAGGCGAAGAGCTGGAGTAAAGCAACAAAGCCACCAGTCTCTCTGGTTACATAATTCATGTCACCCATATTCAAATAAAATTTATCACATTGTCAATCATCAAGACGCCAACGTGCGCCGGAGTGTATATGTGTGTGTGCGTAGGAGCGCTGATAACTCTGAAGTGATAAATTAATAACGTCCTACCATGGGAGCATGTGAATGAGTGTGTTTAGCCATTCTGTTTGACAACAGAAGGAAACAGCCTATTCCGTGGGGTGGAAATCAAATTTCACGCCTTTCATAGATATTGTTCCCCTCCTCCGAATGTTTAAAATATAGACTTGCTCTGGTGGGGAAGTGGCTCAAAAACTACTTTGTATTGAAGAAACTTTTTTGTTTGGCCTTAACAGAACATTCTCTCAAGGAGGAAAAGAAAAGACAATCAGTGGCTTAAAAGTCTTTGGTGAAAGATAAACTTGTTTACAAAGGTCCACGACTTCTGAATAATTTGGGACCTTAAAAATAAAGACAGCATTGTGTGTTTATATCTTCCCTGCCATTTTCCAATATAATTTTTTTCCTCATCTCTGTGTTGTCGCTCTGGTTGTTTTAAACACACACTATACATAATATTTCCTGAAGGTTTCGAAGCAGACTTTGGCTTTCTTTTGAAAATTCTAATTAAACGCTAAGCAATTTTATTCTCATTAATTAAAGGGAGCACTGTGATGTATTTCCTCGCATCCATACGCCTGCACTCACACGCGTCCTCAAAAAAACACGCTGCAGCGACAGACCCACTCCTGCTCCGCGGCAAACTCTTGTATATAAAAGGAGGGGGTTTTTTTTGTCGTCCTCCCCCACCCCACCAGAATGCATAGGCGCGACTGAATAGGGGAAATAAAAAGAGGGAGAGGCACGCAGACTTCGCCACTGATTTGGGCTCTGAAGGCAGCCAGCCAGGTGTCGAGTGTTTGGTAGATGTATCGTTTGAAAAACTTGCAAGAGACGGGGAGAGCGAGTGATTGGGACTCTTGAGCGATTATGAGCAGGAACAATGCGCCTCGGATAAACAAACCCTCACATCTCAAACTGGAAGTCCAAAATGTTTCATGTTTGAAGCAACTTTAAAAAAAAAAGGAATTAGAAAAGCGTCCCATTGACGTGGAAAGCGTATGTATCAGCGCAGACGGCCGAAAACCCATACGCGCCTCTGCATCCGTCCTGTTCTGCGCGAGTAAACGCACCGAAAGAAGCGCCGCTGCCGTCTAAACTGTGGTGCGCCCAAGAACTTCTCTTTTTCCCTTTTCGTTTCCTTTTGTGTTGGGCCAATCTGACCCCATGTCTTGCACCAGGTGTGTATTTCCTTCATCCCGCTCTCCTTCAACCCTCCCCTTCATATTTGCACCCCTGCCGCCCGCAATGAATGATTCACTTGGAGAGGCTCCCTTCCTCCATCAGAAAGCTTTGCAACTGTACACTGCAGCCCAGCCTTGGTTTCTCTGATCTCACTGTGTTGTGTAACGCTTGAAAAACCCTTGCGTTCTCGTACTTGTTTCTTTTTTTCCACGCTCTCTCTTGCTCTTTCTCTGAGTTACATTCAGTATTGACTGTTTATGCTTTTTAATGTTGTGGAGAGGGCCCGGGGCTTGCGGATGGGGGAAAAGCGCTCTTCTTGACACACTTACGCCCCCGTAGTGAACTCTAGCTCCCAGCACTCTAGCAAGTACACAGACCTTCTTCTTTTTCCTCTCCCTCCCTCCCCTGTCTCTTTCGCTCCCTCTCCCTTTCTACAACTGGGAGCTTGTCTGATCATCAGCACCCCGTGTTGCTCCACTCCAAAGATCACCTTATGGAAGATTAAGATGCTCAGATGCTCAAGCAAAATATTTACACAATAACCCCCTTTTGCATCAAAGCGAACGCAGTGGAGTTGATCTCTAGGGGGTGTTAGGGGGTGTTAGGGGGCGCCAGAGAGCACAGCAGTCATCTCCAAGCAGAGAAGGCCTTAGTCAAACCTGACAGGGAACAAAAATGACCTCTCCATCTGTGGATGCGCCATCTATCTTCCATCTGTCAGCCCACCTTTAGATCCACTTTTGACTCATACTCCCTTTCACACACTTTACCAATCGATGGGCTGAAATCTCTCCAGCGCGGCCGTGATGAGCTGTGACTACCACGGGTGATGCTTAATACGAGCACGCTGACTTAAATAGTGGTCTGCTGGAACAGTTGGCTCTTTTTATGTGGAATGAATTTGTTCCTGGGGAGATTGGCTTCATTTTGTGTGGGTATTCTCAGTAGAACTTTGTAGAAATAATGTCTAGCGTACCTGTATAATGGAGGCAAAGCAACGGAACCATATGTTGACTGCTGTAGGCAGGGTGGGTCAGCCAAGTGTTTCAAATACGTCTCTGGTGATCTAACGTTCACACAAAGCTTCATTGCATGCTGGCAGCTAATATAGGATGACAGCTAGAGGCTCGCTGAAAGGCCGATGTCTGCACTTTAAATCGCTGATTACGCTTTTACCTACAGCCATCTTTGGAACTTTTGCCGTCAATAGACAACCCATAAATTATCACTAGACTTGCTTGCTTGTCCCCTTCGGCTTTGATACCTAGTGATTGAGTCCTTGCTGGCATTTTCATCAGAAAAAAAAGGGAAAATATCAAGTCCTTTAAGTGTTTCAGATTCTGGTCATCTACTAAAAGAGCATTTCATGGTCAAAAATTGTATTTAGGTGCCTCTTGTTCTTGCGACAGCCACTAATAGAATCAGTTTGAAAGGCTGTTTGGTGTCTTTAATGAACAGCGGAACACAGTCGGATCCATCAGCACGGTGACAAGCGGCTCCAGTAATGTCCATGTTTGGAGATAATGCAACAAATTAAACAAGCGCATCTGTTCTGTCATGCTCATGGGGGAATATACCTTGCAGTTCACAAAACAACGAAATATAACTCCATCCCAACATGCCAACAGGAAGACAGGCACGATACTGTAAGTAAAGCTAACGTGAAAAATGCCAGGGCCCGTTTCTACTCCTTTATCACAGGGGCCGGGGACAGACCGAGGAAGATGCTTATACCATACAAAGGGAGAATCTGCAGTGGTCGTTGGAGGTTGGGGACGCAGCATCCATCTCATTCCAGCCCTGCACCCCTCCCTTTTCCACCAGAGGAAGATATTATTATGAGTAAATGACATGAGGCGGTTGGTCCTGTTCTACCTCCAGCCCCCCAAGGACTCTTTTTTTTTCCCACTGCCTCCATTTTGCTTTGCTGCTGGCTACAGGCCTTCAGAAGCCTGAGCTGAACTCAAAGGGATGGACGCTCGCACGTTATTGATTGGACACTCGATAAAAGGTCACGGACGACCTCCTCTGCTGTGTGGTCCAGCAATAAATAAGCCCCTCTCCATCCACACACACACACACACACACACACACACACCATTGTCCCCTGCATTAGTCACCTGGGGAATGAGCAAAGCTTGCAAACAAGCTAATCATCTTCTCCGTTTCTCTCTTTTTCTCACATGCATAACAGCTCCTGAGTGGATGACAAATGTCAGAGTAGCTTGTATGGGATTTTTAGGAAAATTATTTATTAATTGAACTGGTTAATTAGGTCCCTGAGGCTTGCGCGCTAATTGAGAGCCGCAGAGCTGGCGAAGCAAGAAAGCCAAAACAAAAGCGATGGCTCAGACAAATAGGTTTGCGCTCAAGAAGTGCTAACTGCCACGATGAACACACACACACACACACACTCCAC
The DNA here is from genome assembly GCA_000180735.1 of Tetraodon nigroviridis. Lineage (NCBI taxonomy): Eukaryota > Metazoa > Chordata > Actinopteri > Tetraodontiformes > Tetraodontidae > Tetraodon > Tetraodon nigroviridis. Next base: position 15,933 of record CAAE01011495.1, on the reverse strand, counting down.
ACACTCCACAAAGATATACACATGTACACAATCACCCATAAATTACCGTAAAAAAAATAATAAACAAACAACTGTTTACATTCTCCCTTTTCCCGGGCTTCCCCTTTTCCCCGCATAATTTTGTGACCTGCCAAATGTTCTCATCTTCTTGATGTTCCAGCAATGGAGAGAGATCCGCAGCCACTGAAATCTGCCACATTTGCACAAAGCATCTGTCTCCACACAGCACCCCGCATTCATTAAGTTTGCACCAATTAGCAGCCATAGCTCATCGCACAAACATCCATTTGTGCCTCCCACTTTGAAAAATCTTCCTAAAGTGAGTGTGTCCCTCAATATGCCCTTGTGTCACCCAACTTTATCTTCACAAAGTCTCTCTTCTTGCATAATTAGAGAAGAATTCCATTTCTTCTTCTCCCTTCTCTCAGGCTCCGTCTTTGTCCCTTTTTATATCGTGCTCGAGTGCACCTTGAGAGCGACTGTGCTTTTGTCAAGAAATCACACCAAGGTTGTCTGAAAGACTTATGAGATGGAGTCAGAGGCGGAGGTTGGTTCGGGGACCAGAACACAGAGAGGCGCGCTGACACTTCGACAGTTACACCTGTTTCAACAATTATCTCGCTCTCTGATAAGAGCTGAACTCCTTGGATGTGTGCTTCGTCGAGTTAACCGAAAGTTTTCATCGGTGACAAAGTCTTGTGTATTCCAACTTGCAAGCCTCAGTTTCGCAGCAGTTGAGTGCTGCGTGTGTGGGAAAAGTATCTGATGTTGAGCATTATAAATAGATCTATAAAGCTTTTTGTGTTTTAATTTAAAGTGCAACAGAGAAGTGTAATATTTTGACATGTGGAGCAGAGTCAAAATACCACAGAGCTTAATTGGTACCTCACTCATGTCGACTGTGACTGCTCTGACACCTTTCAAATAAATATCCTGACAAGCAGCATTAATTCTGTACACGCTAAAGTTTCACTTTCACCTTTAGTCCATTATTGTTTGACTGTGTTTCTTTTATCAGACTATGTTCAAAGTTTAGTTCAGGGGTGTTAGCATGTTCCAGATTTCTCCGAAGCTGCACACATTGTAATTCTAATTGCACTGGCTTGTTGTAGTTCTGCAAAAGGTCACCAATTCATATCAGGGGTAATTTTAAAGCCCTTTAAACTAATCCTCCTTAACATTCATAAGTGTACATGACCTCGGTAGCTAGGCTATCATCAATTTATGATTAGCTGCCTAATGCTATGCCATTGTGAAGTGTGTTTCTTCCCCCTCCCCCTTCATGCAAACTCTGCCGCTGACCTGCAACTGAGGAATGGCTGGTGCTTCGTCTTGGAAAAGAGAGTTGGATGATAGGGCACAGAGGTCATAAGCTATTGAGCGATGCTTCAAATAAATGTATGAATAAATTACTCTATAAATGAGCGGCAGGACTGAAATCGCTAGAGAAAAGCAAACATTTGAATTTTGAGTACGGTAGTTATAGGGGAGAAAAAAATATATAGTGGGTGGGGGGGGGGGGGACCTGAACATATCTTCTTTTCTCAAATTGGAAGTTTTTGATTTTTCAGATTGAAAGACATTTAAAGAAAAAAGG